>JABXWE010040310.1:0-15464 GCA_014611495.1 Limonius californicus
AATTAATAAACGTTATATTTTTATTTCACCCAAATGGTTAACTCTTAAACAACAGCTGTTAACGAAAAATACACATATGGAAACAAGTAAAAACAGATTATGATTTTATTAGTACACTGAAAAATGAATGTAAATAACTAAAATTTAGGAGTAATGTAAACATTTTATTCTATTTGAAATCTTGTATAATATAATTTTTCAACCATTTTTTATTAAATATTTGCACATTGCTAATTACACAAACCCGCTCTTAAAATTTCATCAATTGTCCATAGGCTCGTGTTTTAATTTAAAAGGATTGATCTACCATTGACGAGAACTAAATTGATATTTACTTTATTTTATTATTAATAATAATGTTTAATGGATAAAATGGGATGAGATGAGAACTATTACGCAAGCGCACAGCAGCATCCGTAGAGCACGAATCTTATTTTGTTTTACGGCCGCCACCTTCTTCTATATTCTGCTCCAAGCGGACCGACCTCGTTAATTTGTCTAGCTAAAGTAGGGCTGTTATTTTTTGAATTTGAATTGTGTTTGTATTTTACATTCTACCTGCATACCAATAACCTCACGAATATCATTGAAGTAGATAAAAATTACGATGAATTACACAAATTAGAAGCAATATTTCTAAAATGGATCATAATTACTTAATTTCACTCAATTGCCAATAATAGTCTGAATGGGCGTCTACAGTAGTTACTAATCATTTATCTCTTGTTTTTACAATATAATTTGTATGTTGATTATGAAATAGCTTTAACCTTAAATTATAGTAAATTTTAAGTACTCGAAATTGTTAATTTTATGATAGTTATAATAATTTTAAACTCTAATTTTGGCTGAACAGCAATAATTAATTCTGAATAGGTATCAACAATAGTTACTCACAAATTGCCTCTAGTTTGTATATAATTGGTCTGCTGGCTACGAAACAGCTGTAACCTTACAAAATTGTAAATTTTCAGTAATTACTGTAAGAAACAATCGAGCTGGTAAACACTACGATTATTTTGAAAATCAAATCTTGGGTAAAGAATTCTGTGTAAGTATCAAAAATAGTTCCAATCCAATCAACCAACAACTTGTCTCTAGTGTTTATAATGTAATTTGTATGCTATTTATAAAAATAGCTGTAACCTTACAAAACTATAAATTTTCTGTAATTCTGTAATAAGTAGTTCGTAAGAGTTACTTTTATTTGCAAATTGAAATTTTGGTTTAAACTGTAGGAACTAAGTCTGAGCAGTTATCAAACAATAGTCACTAATAAATTGTCTCTAGTTTTTATACTTAATATAACTCCCATGCTATTTATGAAACAGCTCCAACCTTACAAAATTGCAAGTTTTCAGTAGCTGCTGTTAGAAATTCCCGTGTTTATAAAAGCTACGATTATTTCTAAAATCAGATTTAAATTTACATTTTAACTGCAGTAACTATCTATGAGTATAGCTATCAAAAATAGCTAGTAATAAATCGCTTCTAGTTTTTATAACAGTTACTAATATATTGTCTCTAGTTTTTATAATATAATTCTCATGCTATTTATGAAACAGCTCCAACCTTACAAAATTACAAGTTTTCAGTAACTGCTGTTAGAACTTCTCGTGTTTGTAAAAGCTATGATTATTTCTAAAATCAGATTTAAATTTAGATTTAAACTGTAGTAACTGTCTATGAGTAGCTATCAAAAATAGCTAGTAATAAATCGCTTCTAGTTTTTATAATAGTTACTAATATATTGTTTCTAGTTTTTATAATATAATTCTCATGCTATTTATGAAACAGCTCCAACCTTACAAAATTGTAAGTTTTCAGTAACTGCTATTAGAAGTTCTCGTGTTTGTAAAAGCTATGATTATTTCTAAAATCAGATTTAAATTTAGATTTAAACTGTAGTAACTGTCTATGAGTAGCTATCAAAAATAGCTAGTAATAAATTGCTTCTAGTTTTTATAACAGTTATTAATATATTGTCTCTAGTTTTTATAATATAATTCTCATGCTATTTATGAAACAGCTCCAACCTTACAAAATTGTTAGTTTTCAGTAGCTGCTGTTAGAAATGATCTAGTTTGTAAAAGCTACGATTATTTCTAAAATCTGATTTAGATTTAAACTGCAATAGGTGATTATGAGTAGCTATCAACAATAGTGAGTAATGCATTTCCTCTAGTTTGTATAATATAATTCTTATGCTATTTAGGAAACTGCTGTAACCTTACAAAATTGTAATTTTTCAGTAACTGTTGTTAGAAATGGCCGAGTTTGTAAAAGTTACGTTTATTCCTAAAATCAAATTATGGGTTAAATTGCAGAAAATAATTTTGAGTAGCTATCAACAATAGTTACTAATAATTGTCTCTAGTTTTTATACTATAATTTGTATGCTATTTATAAAAATAGCGGTAACCTTACAAAATTTTAAATTTTCTGTAATTCTTGTTAGAAATTCACGAGATCGTAAGAGTTACAATTACTTCCAAACTGAATTTCAGTTCAAACGGTAGGAACTAATTCTGAGTAGCTATCAACAATAGTTACTAATAAATTGTGTCTAGTTTCTATAATATAATTCCCACGCTATTTACGAAACAGCTCCAACCTTACAAAATTGTAAGTTTTCAGTAGCTGTTGTTAGAAATTATCGAGTTTGAATAAGCTACGATTATTTCTAAAATCGGATTTAGATTTAAACTGCAGTAACTAATTATGAGTAAGTATCAACAATAGTTAGTAATAAATTGCCTCTAGATTCTGTAATATAATTCTTGTGCTACTTAAGAAACAGCTGTAACCTTACAAAACTGTAAATTATCAGTAACTGCTGTTAGAAACGGTCGACTTTGTAAAAGTTACGATTATTCCTAAAATCAAATTTTGATTAAACTGCAGTAACTAATTCTAAATGTGTATCTACAATAGGTATAATAAATAACTTCTAGTTTTTATAATACAATTCGTATGCTACTTATGAAACAGCTAATTAGTTACAAATCTGTAAATTTTCAGGAATTGCTCCTAAAAATTGTCGAGATTGTAAGAGTTACGATTATTTCCAAAAATCGAATATAGGTCTAAACTGCAGTAACTAATTCTGGGTAGGTATCTACAATAGATACTAATAAACAGCGTCTAGTTTTTGAAATATAACTGTATGCTGTTTATGAAATATCTGTAAGTAATTGATATTAGAAATTGTCTATTTTGTAAGAGTTCTAATTATTTACAATATGAAATTTTCCTTAAAACATCACACAAATTTTTCAAAAGCATCAAATTAGAATTCTGAAATTAAAATAGGAGATTATTTCAGGTCTTCTCAATTAATCTGCAGCGAATAAAGCAGCTGAATAAAGCAGCTGAATAATTTTATCGTAGTCCCGCAAAATGGGTCCGTTATTGGATTTTCAAGCAGAGTGAGCTGTATTTTTCAGGCGTGGAATGTTAAATAGCAGGGATGTCCCGGTTGTCCCACGGGTGATAGATGGTTATTAATCCTAGTAAACGCTGCGAGCAATAAATATCTGGTAATGATCGTTTAGCTGCCCCTTTAACTTCCGACACTGATATGTGGTGTCGAGATATTTGTGGACGCTTTTTTTATTTTCGTTGTCGTGGCGGCTTCGAATTTGAGACACAACCGTCTGGAAAAAACCGAAATATAACCCAGAACAATGTTCTCGATGTCGCTTAAACGCTCGTGAATGACGTTAATTAAGGAACGCGAGGGCTGAAACTTCTTGTGACGTGATGATTGTTTTTAGAACAAGTAAACGAAAATTGTAAAAATAGTTGTTATTTATTGCATCATCGGGTATTTCTATTAGCAAACAAACACGTTTATTACAGAGAATCAATTGTACTCATGCTATGGTGTTGTGTACCACATGGTAAAGTTATAGGGCCTATGCTATGGTGACCATTTTAGACCACGTGGAGAATAAATTAATCACATGTTTTTTGTATAATATTAGTAGAAAAAAGATTTATTGAGGACAATTATCTATACGTACGATATGTTGAAATTCAGTAAATAACACAAAGTTATTATTGAATTGCTTATATTAGTATTATTTCCGTCCTTCAATAGTGTCAAAGTGTTTGAAAAGGCCGTCAATGATGATGTATGATGATGCTATTTGTTACAGTCAAATATTGTATTAACGTGGTCAATATTTTTGAAACCGCAAGTAGAAGAAAATGTAAATTTTCTTATTCATTTTCTCTAAGATATTTATGTAAACACTTTGTGGATAATTTTTGTATGCCGTTTTTAGACCTACGGCAGACAAAATTCTTCTGTATTTTGATTAGCACAGACATTAATTTTTTAAAGGAATTGCACATACCTATTGTTATAGTGTTGTGTACCACGGGATAAAATAATAGAGCCTACGTTTTTTCCTACATTTTTAATGCGGTGGTTGACTTTAGGCTAGCAGGACGTTATATTTTAAATATATTTCTATTTATGATTTCCTAGGATATTAGGAATGAATAAATATATATTTATACGTCATGGATACAGGTGTTTGATCGTGAAAACCGCAGGGTAATGTAATGGGACCTTTGCTTTTGATTGCATAGATATTTGTTTATAACGTGATTATCCTTTTATTACCTACACTCATATAATATATACGGATTTATAAAAAAATATTTATATATATATATATATATATATATAACTACAGTGTGGCGCTGTGCACTAAAATGTGCGGCCCAGGATTTACACTGTTTAATACATTACCTTTTTTATACAGTGATTGGTTTTAAACAAACAAGAAGAAACAGTTAAATATGTTTGCTGTTTACTCTCTAATTGGATACTTAAATAACTGAATATAAATTTTATTTTTAGAGGGTATACCAATGGTAAGACTATAGAACCTCTGCTATTTATTGCACTTGCATTTATGTGCTAAGTAAGTGTGACCATTGTTAGACCAAGTAGAGGCCATATTATCATAAAGAAATATATTAAGGGAACTATATATACTTATGGTTAGGTGCTGTACGCCACAAGGTACGTTTATAGGGCCTGTGTTATGTATTTCACTAAATTTTTGTTACAATATAACATTTTGCAACCAGACAAAGCCTGAAGTATTTACTATTTGTAGTCTCATTAGATAATCGATTGAGCAATAAGTAAATGTGGGAACTAATTGAG
Source organism: Limonius californicus (assembly GCA_014611495.1). NCBI lineage: Eukaryota > Metazoa > Arthropoda > Insecta > Coleoptera > Elateridae > Limonius > Limonius californicus. The sequence continues at coordinate 5,186 of JABXWE010040310.1, forward strand.
GATTTAGTTATTTCAGTAAAAAACGTAAAAATGTGTCTTTTTCCTATACCTGACTAGAAATTTGAGGTAGCAAAAAAATTATATTTAAGCATTAGGTTATGTTGGACGGTTTATATACTCAATGCGGAGAATTTTACATTTATAATGCAGAAAAAACTAAATATTTGAAATTTGTAGATACTCAAATCATCAAAAATTAACCTTATTCAAGAAAATGGTGGGTATTAATATTATGGTAATGTGTAGCACATAGAACCAGTATTATTTATTATAAACTTGATAACAACTTCTGGTTTGTTGAATTAATCTTATAAAAAATATTAAACGGGATATTAAGCAATAGATTAAATCGAGTTAGTACGTAGTTCTTGCGGTTTACAAAATCGAAGTGTCATTAGCATGTAAACGACGAGCAGATATATATTTTGACACGTACGTCAATAAATAAGCCCGTAACAACCGGAAATATATTTTAAAACAAAAGTAAAAGCCTGAAACAGGCATACTTAAACAGGGCAGACTTTAAATTCTAAATATATCGACTGAACTGCGATATTTCAAATGAAATACGAACGCAGGCATCTAGCGTGCGACGGCGACACTGCGCGGCATTTGTTTTAGCTAAAAGACCCTTCATCAAATGAGTAATGATCCACCTTCTCTCGAATATTTCCTCGTTTTTTGCTTACATATTTTCAAACAGATATTTTCTAATATTCCTGACGAGGTAATTATTATTAGACTTCTTTACATGTCATGTTCGTGTAGCAGACTTTAGTAGAGGATTTAAAACAACCGAGGGGACAGTAGGAGGTTTCGTACCCTCTAACAACCGTAAAATGCTTTCAAAAAACGACAGCAAAGAGTTGTTGCTTAATTTTATTTAATGCGACGGAAATGCAGCTGTAACTTGCGCCTTATGTATCAGGCGATATCTAACTCGAAAACCACCGCCTGAAAAAATATGACGAAACTTCTATAAGAAAGGAAGGTAAATTTATTAATTACAGCATATATAGGCGCAGAACATGGTAAATTAGAGGCAGTGAATGAGATCCCCATGTAAGTCAAAGAAATTTAAGCACAAATATAGAACTTCCGTGAGAAGAATTTTGAAAGCAAATGTGTTTTATCCCTATTACGTACTACACGAAAATGACCCTCAGAGAAGATTGCAATTTTCTAATTTGTGTCAGGAGCAACTTCTTATGGATGAATTTTTTTTAATTGTGTATGGTTTAGCGATGAGCCAAAATTCTTAAACAATGGTGAAGTAAACAGATTTAACTCGTACGATTCCACACAAAAGCATCCGCACTGGGTACGTGTTACCCATTTTCAAAGAATTTTTTTGTAAATTTTTGGTGTGGTATAGAAGGTAACCATATTATCAGATTACTCTTCTTCCACGAAGATTTAACTGGACAACGTTACTTGTCTAAAGCATTTGAGTTGTTAGAATGTACAGTAAAAACGTTGATATCAACATGATGGCTGTCCTGCTCATTACAGTTGAATTGATAGGAATTATATAAATACTGTATTTGGAGGAAAATGGATTGGAAGAAGAGCTGTGCATCGATGATTTTTCTATGGGGTAGAAATAAGGAAATACTATACTGGACTCCGGTTGAATTAAATGAAACTATGCTATTTTTTGTTCTTTTTTACTTGTTTTGTTTTTGCTATAGTGCGGTTGCACCAACTGCTTTTTTTTGAAATTCTAATTTAATTAATATTATCTAATAAAGGGGCCAATGCAGCTGGACCACCCTGTGTATAAAATTTACCTGGTATATCTAAGGAAGTTGGACGTGTTCCAAAATTCTATTACGATCCCTGTTTTTTTAAATCAAACAGTTGTCATTAAAAACAGTGACATTTTAATTGATATAACTGTTAAAAGTGTAAAAACTAGACTGTTGTAAGAATGTGTTCTTGGCTTAACGATGACCAAGCGTAATTTTACAATACTTGTCTAATTCCATTGATGGCGGCGGAAAGTGTTGGCATTAGATTTTGCTCCGGGAGTCACGTACCGGAATAATGAATCATAATTAATTAAATAAGTTCCAGCATAACACGAATATAATTAATACAAATTTGTATGCGTCGGTTTATTTATACTGCCGCTTGTCGGTATCTGCAATGTAAAAGCCAGGGAGTAGTGACATTAATGTGGTATTGTTTTGAAAAATTTAATAGGCTATGTTAATGGAGTTCCTCTTCAGTGGCAGAGCTTCTATAGGTTATTTTAATTTGGTCATGTGAATGTCGACCGAGAATTACGTGGTTCCCATGATTTTAATTTTTATGTGTAGATAAATCGGGCAAGGCGACATCTGTTGGCGAGCTTCCTTAGGATTAATTATTGCATTATTCTAAGGGTAAAACTACACGGACGGATTTATCGCTGCGTGTTTCACGCTGCGAGTCCCACGCCCAAGTGTAATGCATAGTTTTAAATGTCCTGAACTACACGAGCGTTAAACACGCGGCGTTTTGTGAGCGTGGACGGAAGCAACGCTGCATGCGACGCTAAATACGTCGGGCGGAGATAACGTCAAGAGTGCAACATATTGTTTTGCTAGAAGTAAACTACACGACCGGCGTATTAAACGCTGATTACAGTCTCAGTCGAAATTAGCAATTCATCGGTGGATCTGCGATCTGCAATTACTCGTGAAAGATGTTCGATACGGAAAGGTTAATAAGTGAAGTAGAGAAACACCCTTCTCTACTATTCACAGACATTCGATAATAACAGAAGAACTTTTCAGGATATTGTCAATGCTCATTACATTTTAAATGAAATTGTCCTGTAGATAGTCTGCTCCGAAGAATGGGACGTATCCACCAACAACGGTTTTTGTTTAGTTTGTTTCTTAAACGTAAATACACACTCATTGCAGCAATACAACCTACTTGTACAACATCCATTATGCCACTGACTGTATTAATGACGATATCAACGCTCTCGTGTAGTCGCTAGACGCCGTGGCAGCGTGAAACACGCAGCGATAAATCCGTCCGTGTAGTTTTACCCTAAAATAGGCAAGGCTGTTACATTATGTCAATCTGGAAAGGATTAATAACTGCATATATGGTAATTTGCGAATTAGATCAGTACAGATGCAACTGTCACATATATTTTAGACATGCATTTTGATAACAGCTGTTTGGTTTGGATTTAAATTGCATTATCCACGTTATTTCTTTTAAGCTAAGTTGTCCTGTTATTGATCAAACAGTATCGCGACAATCTTGATAACAACAAGCAGATTGTTTTTGTGAGAATGCTAGGGTGATAACTTTCATTTGATGATTTTTTATAACTCAACAATTTTATTTAAACACACCATAACGCTTATTTTATCTACCAAACGTTTCGTAACGTAGAGGTCAATTTAGAAGATTTTTATATACATTTTTTGTTCAGATTTAAACACATTTTTATTAAAGAAATAAAAATGCGATAGCCTTGGTAGGTTGATTTTATTTACCCAATTTTGTAGGCCGCAAAGAAATTTCTATTAAGTTATCGGTAAAACGATAATGTTGGTAGAAAGATTTATTATACAGAATACTTTCGACCCCTAGCGCATCTTCATTAAGGAAACGGGAACGCGATAACTTTGATAGGAAGATTTTGTATACAGAATTTTGTCGACCGCAAGGGATTTCTACCAAGCATTGGTAATACGATAAGTCTGGTAGAAAAAATTTAAATACAAAATTTTACTAATCGTAAGCAAATCTCTATTAAGTTATCGATAACACGATAACGTCGGTAGAAAGATTTTGGTTACAGAATTAGGATGACTCCAAAGAAAATGCTAATTAAGTAACTGGTAACGCGATACCTTTGGTAGGAAGATTTTGTATACAGAATATTTTCGACTCCAAGCCTATCTTCGTCAAGTAAACCGCAAGGCGATAACTTTGGTAGGTGCAATTTATATACAACATTTTGTTCGCAGGCAAACTTCGATTAAGTTATACCTAGCACCATAATGTTGGTAGAGAGATTTGGTTTGCAGGATTGTGTAGATCCTGAGGACATTTCTATTAAGTGAATGGTAACGCAATAACTTTGGTAGGTCGATTTTTTGTACAAAAATTATGTCGTCAACAAGCAAATTTTTATCAACTTATCGACAATACGATAACGTTAGTAGGAATATCTTGTATACAGAATTATGTCACCCCAAAGAAATTTCTATTAAATAAACTGTAACGCGATAGCCTTGATAGGTTGATTTTATATATAAAATTTGTCGATCGCAAGCAAATTTTGATTAAGTTATCGATAACACGATAACGTTAGTAGGATTATTTTTTATACAGAATTATGTCGACCCCAAAGAAATGTCTATTAAGTAAACGGTAACGCGATAGCCTTTCTGGGTTGGTTTTATATACAATATTTGTCGATCACAAGCAAATTTCGATTAAGTTAGCGATAACACGATAAAGTTAGCAGGAATATTTTATATACAGAATTATGTCGACCCCAAAGAAATTTCTATTAAATAAACGGTAACGCGATAGCCTTGGTAGGTTGATTTTATATACAAAATTTGTCGATCGCAAGCAAATTTCGATTAAGTTAGCGATAACACGATAACGTTAGTAGGAATATTTTGTATAGAGAATTATGTCGACCCCAAAGAAATTTACATTAAGTAAACAGTACCGCGATGGCCTTGCTAGGTTGATTTTATATACAAAATTTGTCGAATTCAAGCAAATTTCGATTAGGTTCTCGATAATACGATAACGTTAGTAGGAATATTTTGTATACAGATTTATATCGACCCCAAAGGAATTTCTATTAAGTAAACGGTAACGCGATAGCCTTTCTAGGTTGATTTTATATACAAAATTTGTCGATCGCAAACAAATTTCGATTAAGTTATCGATAACACGATAACGTTAGTAGGAATATTTTGTATACAGAATTATGTCGACCCCTAAGAAATTTATATTAAATAAACGGTAACACGATAGCCTTGCTAGGTTGATTTTATATACAAAATTTATCTATAGTAAGCAAATTTCAATTAAGTTATCGATAACACGATAACGTTAGTAGGAATATTTTGTATACAGAATTATGTCGGTACCCCAAAGAAATTTCCAATAAGTAAACGGTAACGCGATAGCCTTGATAGGTTGATTTTATATACAAAATGTATCGATAGCAAGCAAATTTCGATTAAGTTATCGATAAAACGATAACGTTAGTAGGAATATTTTGTACACAGAATTATGTCGGTACCCCAAAAAAAAATTCTATTAAGGAAACGGTAATGCGATAGCCTTGCTAGGTTGATTTTATATACAAAATTTTGTTGACAGCAAAGAAATTTCTATTCAGGAAACGGTAATGTGGTAGCCTTGGTATGTTGATTTTACATACAAAATTTGTCAATCGCAAGGAAATTTCGATTAAGTTATCGATAACACAATAACGTTTGTAGGAATATTTTGGATACAGAATTATGTCGACCCCCAAGAAATTTCTATTAAATAAACGGTAACGCGATAGCCTTGACAGGTTGATTTTATATACAAAATTTATCGATAGCAAGCAAATTTCGATTAAGTTATCGGTGACACGATAACGTTAGTAGGAATATTTTGTATACAGAATTATGTCGACCCCAAAGAAATTTCTATTAAATAAACGGTAACGCAATAGCCTTGACAGGTTGATTTTATATACAAAATTTATCGATAGCAAGCAAATTTCGATTAAGTTATAGATAACACGATAACGTTAGTAGGAATATTTTGTATACAGAATTATGTCGACCCCAAAGATATTTCCATTAAGTAAACGGTAACGCGATAGGCTTGCTAGGTTGATTTTATATACAAAATTTTGTTGACACCAAAGAAATTTCTATTCAGGAAACGGTAATGTGGTAGCCTTGGTATGTTGATTTTACATACAAAATTTGTCAATCGCAAGGAAATTTCGATTAAGTTATCGATAACACAATAACGTTTGTAGGAATATTTTGGATACAGAATTATGTCGACCCCAAAGAAATTTCTATTAAATAAACGGTAACGCAATAACCTTGACAGGTTGATTTTATATACAAAATTTATCGATAGCAAGCAAATTTCGATTAAGTTATAGATAACACGATAACGTTAGTAGGAATATTTTTTATACAGAATTATGTCGACCCCAAAGATATTTCCATTAAGTAAACGGTAACGCGATAGGCTTGCTAGGTTGATTTTATATACAAAATTTGTCGATCGCAAACAAATTTCGATTAAGTTGGCGATAACACGATATCGTTAGTAGGAATATTTTGTATACAAAATTATGTCGATCCCAAAGAAATTTCTATTAAGTAATCTGTAACGCGATAGCCTTGCTAAGTTGATTTTATATACAAAATTTGTCGATCGCAAACAAATTTCGATTAAGTTATCGATAACACGATAACGTTAGTAGGAATATTTTGTATACAGCATTATGTCGACCCCAAAGAAATTTCTATTAAGTAAACGGTCAAGCGATAGCCTTTCTAGGTTGATTTTATATACAAAATTTGTCGATCGCAAACAAATTTCGATTAAGTTATCGATAACACAATAACGTTAGTAGGAATATTTTGGATACAGAATTATGTCAACCCCGAAGAAATTTCTATTAAATAAACGGTAATGCGATAGCCTTGGTAGGTTGATTTTATATACAAAATTTTGTTGACCGCAAAGAAATTTCTATTCAGGAAATGGTAATGTGGTAGCCTTGATATGTTGATTTTACATACAAAATTTGTCAATCGCAAGGAAATTTCGATTAAGTTATCGATAACACAATAACGTTTGTAGGAATATTTTGGATACAGAATTATGTCGACCCCGAAGAAATTTCTATTAAATAAACGGTAACGCGATAGCCTTGACAGGTTGATTTTATATACAAAATTTATCGATAGCAAGCAAATTTCGATTAAGTTATAGATAACACGATAACGTCAGTAGGAATATTTTGTATACAGAATTATGTCGACCCCAAAGATATTTCCATTAAGTAAACGGTAACGCGGTAGGCTTGCTAGGTTGATTTTATATACAAAATTTGTCGATCGCAAGCAAATTTCGATTAAGTTATCGATAACACAATAACGTTAGTAGGAATATTTTGGGTACAGAATTATGTCAACCCCGAAGAAATTTCTATTAAATAAACGGTAATGCGATAGCCTTGGTAGGTTGATTTTATATACAAAATATATCGATAGCAAGCAAATTTCGCAAAGTTATCCGTAATACACTAATGTTGGTAAGAAGATTTGGTTTACAGAATGTCGACTTAGGGGAAATTCATATTAAGTAAACGTTAACGCGATAGCTGTGATAGGTTGATGATATACTAATTGTTGTCGGGCGTAAGCAAATTTTTATTAACTTATTGGTAGCACGATAATAAAGTAGAAGATTCTGTATACAGAATTTTGTTCTCACAAGGGTATTTCTATTAAATAAACGGTAACGCGATAATCTTGGTAGGTTGATTTTATATACAATATTTTATTGGACGCAAGCAAATCTCTATTATGTAAACTGTAACAACAACTTTGGTAGGAAGATTTTGTATACAGAATATTTTCGACCCCAAGTCAATCTTCGTTAAATAAACCGTTACGCAATGACTTTGGTAGGTGGATTATATACACAAAATTTTGTTGAGCCCTACAAATTTTTATTATGTAAGTAACCATGGTCGACCCAAATTTTCAAAAATAGTATCTAAAGCTATACATATAATAGTCGAAATAAAATTTTCTACACACCAAACACCTTTTATTAGTTGCGATAGATGTATGAAAGTATATGAAACCAAAATTTATTACAAATTGCTAACCTTGAGATATTTCCCAGCTAATTTACTTCAGCGAAATTGCCGCTATTGTTTGTTTACAAAAGTCGTGTTTCCACCGTCGTTTTTTAATATATTTGGCAAGATAAGCACTAAATTGGACACCTTTGGCAGTTAACGTGAGATCTGGGTTAATTTTGCTAATTTCTGCAGTTACTGGAAATAAATGAAGCGAATTTCGTTTGTTTTTCTGTAATAATAAAACAGTTGCTTAGAAGGGGTTTCTTATTAATAATTAATTTAGTCGGCAGGTTGATCTTGTACTGCCACACCTTGACACAAAACTGCCCATAACATTGTTAATTTGAAAGTCATAGCAAGTGTGCGGTACATTTAATGCTCGTCTATTTACACCAGGTAAGGTTAGATAGTTTACATGTATAATTTTACATATCGGACTTACATTGGAATTGTGTGTGCGTATAATTAATCATGATTCTGTTTATTCAGTCGCAATTTGCTTAAAGTAAAAACAATTTTATCAGGGTTGTTATGTTAAATGATTGAAAGACATTGAAATTAGTTACTTTCAAGAATACATTCGTGAAAGCTTATATCTTGGTAGTTATTCGATGAATGTTTCGAAATGCGACATATGTAATCAGTAGCTACTTTTGTTACTAAAATACAAAGAAATATTGATTTATTTGATGTGTTTGTTTAACGACGCAGTTTAATTTTAAAATAAGAATTAATAATAATATTTAAAATAAAACAGGCAACCTGTATACACATTCTGATGGAATTTTTACTTGATCTTAATTTTCTATTACTCCTTCTGTATCAAGTCTATTAGATGAATTATCCTATAGTTTCGAATTTTTAGAAAGAATCTATTAAAGCAGTCAGACCCATGCCAGGAAAATCCACATTACAAAGGAGACGAGACCAGAAACTCCTATAAAATTACTTTTTTTATTTATTATATAAGCTCCACGTTGAAGATAGGAATTTTTGTTTACATATGTCAACAACACAGATGTGTATTCAAAATTCATTTTAACGGCAATCGTTTGACAAAACCGTAATAGAAATCCCAAGTTTAATTCTATCCTCTTCGTAAAATCTAGTTTGCAGTAGGTATAGACCAATCACTGTTTTTTATGTCACAGGTTCAACCGTGACTGCTCCGGTTATATCATTGTGATAAAACCTGTGACGTTGTTGGCGAAAGGTGTGACACTGTATAAATTGTCGCAACTGTTGTTTCGTTTTTGTTAACTGTGAGTGTTTTGTCAGCACTCGCATTTATGACATTTGAAATAATTATTTGATTCATCGGTACTTTGGCTCAGTCTGTATTATTGTATTTTATTTAGCGCCTCCTGTTTGGGATCACCATTTCATTAGACGTGCTGCTACATCATACGAAGCTTCGGGTGAGTTTACTAACCAATGACTGCACAGTCACAGAACTCCATGTATGGAACGTAAGTTCAGGCAGTTTTGTACCTGTTGCCTGTGACAATCACTGTCACTGCTTTTTAAATGTCGGTCACAGCTAATTCCAGTGATAACTAATCACTGTGACAAAACCACAGGATGTGATTCACGACCCATCTCTGGTTTACAGTTTTAAAACTGCGGTATTATATAGGGTGTCGTGGTTTATATTAAAAATTTTCATCACAATATCAAGACGGTTAGAAGTGTTTTACATTTCGATGCTTTTCAAAGTGTATTATATGACAATCGCTGTCACTGTTTTTTGCAAGTCGATCACAGCCAAATTCCAGTAACAAGCAAATCACTGTAACCAAATCACAGGTTATGATTTGACGACCCATCTGTAGTACAATAATACAACTGTAGAGTTATAAGGTGTCGTCGTTCATATCGAATCATTTAGTTTTCGATGCTTTTCAAAGTGTTGTATATGAAAATCACTGTCACTGTCTTTCTGGATGTAGATCACAGCCAAATTCCAGCGACAAACAAATCACTGTAACAAAATCACAGATTGTGATTTCACGATCGATCTCTAGCTTACAATATTAAATCAGCAGTGTTATAGGATGTCGTCGTTTATGTCGAGATTTTCACCACAAAATTAAGACAGAATTTCGATGTTTGCAAAGTGTTTATAAATATAGAGGTGGCCGTAGGCTAGAGGTTAGCGCGTTAGACTTCTACGCTGAGGGTCCTGGGTTCAATTCCCAGTACCGGAACATCGGATTTTTAACGGCCGTTCTCCCTCGCAAGGCAATGGCAAACCAGCGAGGTATTCTGCCTAGTAAATCTTCTCTGGAGTAGAAGTTTTTACACTTCCCGTGGTTCGGAGCCCACGTTAAGCTGTAGGTCCTCTATGTCTGTGGCACTCTAAACGCGCAACACAGGCATAGGAGAGAAGATCGCTACGTCTCGTAA
>JABXWE010040313.1:0-16841 GCA_014611495.1 Limonius californicus
GACTTTCTTCTGAAAAAAACGAGAAATCCAGCAAAAAACTTTCCGCCGTTGTACGGGACTATCACTTGCAACGGCTTAGTGGAGGGAGTCACAGGGTTGTAAGCTTTCATCCGACACAAGTTGAGAAAACAATTTCACTGAATTGTCTTTATGAAAAGCTGACACTCTGCTAATATTTTTAATTCGACACAAGTTCAGAATTCTTTTGTCCCAGGCAAGAAAACCACAGGATATATTAATTTAGTTATATTTAGTTTAGTTTAAACGAATAAATTTTTCTCTGCCTTCTTTTTTTAAATAGTTTAGCAAATCTTCTAGTTTATAATTAAATCGTTTATATTTATGTTCAGATACCATAGCTATGGGGAGAGTATGCATTTCCTAGAGATAGATAGATTTTGAGATTTTTAAGAAATAGTAATTTATAGCGAGAACCCAAAAAAAGTTCTTTTTATTCTTCTTCTTCTTCTTCTTCTTTCTTTCTTTCTTTCTTTCTTCAAAAAAAGTTATTTCTGCAAAATGTTTATCTATCTCTATGTAAGTGTGTGAACGTGGATATCCTGGAAACGATTAACCCGATCTTAAAATCGAGACTTTTATTAAAAATTTATGAAGTTCAGTAAGGTCGGAGGATCGTTGTATACTCGATAAACTACAACGTGAATTATATTAAATTATCATTTTTATGTTGAGAATAAATTACTTGTTCGCAATGTTTAAATTGGATACAGGATGTGTTACGGTCGCAAAAAAAGTTCCAAGTTGCGGCGCCAATTTATTACGGGCCAATCGAGCTTTTTCGACGATTCGTAACTAGTTTGATGGAAAAGGGCCTACAGCTTAGCTCAGAGGAGTAGGGGGAGTTCGTAAAAAATCGCTTATAGGAGAAAATCTTTAGTTGTGTACAGGGCGAGTCAAAATAAGTGGGCGTCACCTTCCAAATCCAGCTGATTGTGTAGGTCCTCGTGGAAGGCCGAGAAGCCGACAGCTTACGGGAAAGGAACCTACCTTTAATTGTGCCTTCACCTGTATATTTAAAGCTTGCAAAATCCTTACACAACAAGTACAAAAAACACAATAAGACACAATAAACTTTAAAACACATATAATAAAATAGCATATGACCATGCAATCAAATGACACGAGTTATAACGCAAATAGTTTGAAATTACAATTATAATGAAAATCCTGGAACGTTCAGGGAACGACGCCGTTGACTCACAATATTTAGACTATGATGTATCTGTGTGGTCAATGGCGTAGTTTACAGGAAAACACAGCATATACAAAGTTTCTTTTTACAAGTATTTCGTGCAAATAAAAGATTTTTGACTGAAGGTCGCTTTTTGTTTCCAGATACTAAAAGATTCAATATTGAATTTCGCTTCACAAAAACACAAAACTGGAAGTTTTTACCTTGAATTTTGTAGACAGACCGGCACAATATGGGCGATTTCCAGATGCAGGGTCGAAACAAATTGAAGAGAAGGAAGACAACGTTTTTCGGAGCGGCTTTGGGACGAGGTATTACATCCCTGTAGAAGGCCAAATTGCTTTCAACGATGTCAGGTGATGGGAAGACAGAAGGGAAATTCTCGAGAACGACGGAACGAACCAAATTCCAGGCACAACACTTGTACGATTTATTTATTTATTTCCCTTTAACCTCACAAAGATCCGAACTAAGTTCGACAGGAGCAATTATAAACTTTAAATGTTCAAAACCATGGCGAACATTTTGCTATCACTTGTATATATATCCGACACTAATAAGTCGAGGTACTTTTGCACTACAGCAAGACAACGGTACGGTAAATCGTAGAATAGCAAGGCGCCGCAAGGGAAAAGGAAACGTTCTCCAGGGTTCAACCGACGCTTTCGAAAGTCTGACTTCCACTCGATATATATATTTACGGCCCTCGATTGATGTTATTTTCGAAGACCGGAGTCCACAAGGATCGGATATGAACTAACTCAAAAAGGCAACGGGACCTGCACTTCTCCCCTCAAAATTGCACCACATTACAAAATGTTACGCAAGAAGTTCTAGAAAGATTTGTTTAATACACGAATTCCAGGAAGCGTTCAAGGTCTAGCGCAGAAGAAAAACAAGAGCTTGCAGTTTTCACACAAAGGAACTGTTGACATATCTCGAACTTCGAAAGACAAAACAAAATACCGAAATGGTAACCCAAAATTCTAATTAAAATGTAATTCTATTAATTCTAACGAAGCGGCAAACAAATTACGGAATTAATAAAGTGTAGCGGCAAATTTTGAAAATCACATAACAGATGCAAATAATGATTATTTAACGACGAGTAAGTTTTTAAAAAGCGTTTATTCAAAAATACATAAATCGTCGGAGTTCTACTCCATACAGAATGTAAAATGGAACTAAAAACTAAAGCTTATTTTCACACGTTATATTAATTAAGAGCAGCTGCAAGCTAAGCTGACAATATTACGATAAGGTTATAAGAAGTCTTTATCTGCAGCGACTCATCGTATTCTAATCACATAACTTGCACAGAGTTAAATTACATTACCAAGGCCTCTGGGCTTTTCGTTACGTTGGCTGTTCGTGGTCACTATTTCTGAGAACCTTCTAATAAGAATTTTGTCAGTACTAACAGTAATATTTTCCATCTTTGTTGAGTTAGTAGTTTACACCAATGTTTAAATCCCTTTAAAAATATCGGCACAAAATAAATTTCTCTAATTTAATCGGACTTATGAGGCGATAAATTAAGTTTGTGATTTTCCGCAATAGTTGCTTATTTTTGTAGTTCGTAGTAGTTCCAAAATAAAGCAACGCGCTAGTATTTAACTTGTACTACTTCAGGTACTGTTACTAATTTCATCTTGATATGTAAAATCTTATTATACTTGTCTGTATATTACGTATTTTCTCCATATGTGTATAGCATTGATTTAATGGCTAATAAAAAAAAAACTGTGGTCTCGATAAAAATATGTTACTGAATTTAGATCTCTAAACCAGGGAAATAACTTTTAATAAGACTGATTTTGCATATTTATGTGTGGTGGAAAGGATTATAAGGTATACAAATTAAAAATATGTACAATGGATTGTACCAACAAGCACATATGGTGGTTATTTCTGTAAATAACTCCCAGGTACGTAAAATAAGCAAAAATTTCTATACCGCGATAGTTTTTTAGGATTTCATCTGGTCACTAACGTTATCGAAGTCGTTATGGTAGTCTTCGATAAGGTTATTGTTTTTACAGTTTTTAAAATATACTTACTCTGTACCAACTTAAACGAATAGGCATTGTTAAATAACGAATTTAACGGTTTTTAAGTTAATTAGCACTTAGCTTAGTTTGGACAACACTGCTGAAGAAGAAATTTAAATAAGTTGTATAAGTATAAGTGTATAACCTCATATAGTTATGCAGATATTTTAATTACCTAGTTTTTTATTCGTAACTTTTTATAATTTTTTTATATACCATCTACTTTTGCTATTACATATTGTAGTAATAGGGAAACATTAATTTGATAAAACAGATTTGACATTTTACGGGGTTTGTTACGGGCTAAACGAGCTTTTTCGTCGACCCGCAACAGGCTTAGCTCAGAGGAGTAGGGATGGTTCACGAGAAATGCTTAAGGGTGTAGGAGCCACAGAAATTACCCTACTAAAAATCGATTTATTTATCCACATTTCATAGATGGAAAAGTCAGTGGTAATGGAAAATATTCAGTTTTCCAATTATTAACGAAAATTTAATTAAAAAATAATGTATGACTTCAAATAGAGAAAATAGGTTTATTTGTGATTTTGTCGTTATTTATAACTTTTTTAAATATCTGTTTAAACACACATAAACTTCAGTATGGGGGGCAGGACCTAACATATTAGAAATTGTTAATATTTTTTTCCTTATGTTGTAATTAATTTTTAAAGATCGTCTAACAATTTTTGCAAATAAAAGTCGTTGTATCTTCAACATTTTTACTTCTTTAAACCTCAAACTTCGTCATCTCCAGCAGTGGATATTTCCAATTACAACCCCCTTGAATAAATTGTGATTATTTAAATAATAACCACAATCACAAATCAAATCACAAATATGAATAAACAATTTTTCAACACTAAATTCCGAGAGAAGGGTAGGTATAGCTAAGAAAAGGACAGAAGTATGGAAGATCATGGTATACGGTACAAATATGTAGTTGATGACGGCGATTCCAGCGTATATGCACGTATTATTGAACGGGTTACCTATGGAAAATTTGTTGAAAAATTAGAGTGCGCAAATCATGTTACAAGATGTTATACATCCCAGCTACATAAAATTTCTATGAAAACTGTGCATGAAATCGAAACTAGGAAGATATTGAAATCTCATATTCTGCGTCTAAGTACGGCAGTGCTATCAGCGATAACGAATAATTCTAAGGACATATTCGATGTACACCAAGTTCGCGAAGATCTAAAAAACGGACCCTATCACGTTTTTGGAGACCATTCTGGGTGTCGATCAGAATATTGCAAACGTGAAGCACCAAACGAAGTCAACTACGTGGGATTATTGCAACAAAATCAAATTTTTGCAGAAATCATTACTGCTTTGGATTATGTTGTACGTAAAGCCCATCGTTTGGTTACGAATACCACTACAAACTATTTTTGCAAAAGGGATTCGTATTTCCGACGATGTGTAGGAGCTGGGCTATCGTTCAATAATGGACCATCTTGGCACAACTGCCTTGAAAAAACTAACAAAGGCACATATTTTACAGCATTTTGTAGCACAAGACAAAAACCTGTAGAAAAAGGCACCTTTTAAATTCCATGGTAGCAGAATCGGGTGTGGAATATGGCCCTAATGCTGCACAACCCGACATGGAAGAAGAGGAATTCGAAAGAGAAAGGGAAAGAATTTGAAACGAAATGGGTAAGGAGGTGGCTGAAAGAGACGCCGTTGAAGAAAAGACAAGAGGCCAGCACGAAAATTTGGCGTGGGCAGCAGCGCGGCGCAACCGACTAACTGTCTCTTCTTTTGGAAAAATATGCAAACGGTTGGCAACTACTTCGTGTCACTGTGCAGTAAGAGATATGGTTGTACCAAAAAAATAAACAACTCAGTACTCCAGCTATTACTTACGGCCGAATTAACGAAAAAAAGGCTGTAGAGTTGTATGAACAAAAAACAGAAAATGTAGTGCAATTGTGTGGTTTATTTATTTCCGAGGAATATGCTTTTCTCGCCGCTTCTCCAGATGGACTTCTTGGGGATGGGGGTAGTGTTGAAGTGAAGTGTTTGTACTCATGTCGAGATAAAACCATAGAAAGTGCCGTGAAAGACGACGTTAAAAACTGTTTATGTGTTTCTTATGTAAATCGAAACTTGATTTAAAAAAAACACACAATTATTATTATCAAATTCAGGGGCAGTTGCATATTGCAAATAGGTTGTACTGCGATCTTATTTTATACACAGATGTAGAAATACAAATTATTAGAATAGGAAAAGATACAGTATTTTGGTCAGAATCTATGATTCCAAAATTAAAAGCCTTTTTTTATGATTGTATGCTTCTTGAATTAGTAGATCCACGTATACCACGAGGTATGAAAATTAGGGACCCTGAACGTATTATCGATGCTCAGCAAAATAAATTCATAAAAAAAAGAAAAAATGGCAAATAGAATATTCAAATTCAAGTTTATTAAATTTTTAATATAGTGCCGTTCTTGGGGGTTGTTGATCTACTCTCCCATAGTAATCAATTCTCGTGGGAGAGGATCAACCAGACGTTTTAATTCGGCTGAAGAACTCTTTAATTCGTCGTTGTGAAGCATATATGTATTCTAGCAGAAGGAGGACATTTTGAACAATATTATATAATATTTATGTGATTTAAAAAAATAATTTAACAGTTAATTATGATATAAAAATTAAAACTTTAAAGTCTTATAATTCCGCAAATAATTGAAATGGAACATATGTTCATGAACATTTTATTTTTTTAATTGGATAAGCTATCATATGCCAAAGTTTGATGGTGAGCTAATAAATCACCCTGTATTATTACATGTGTGTATTTTCGTACATTTTCATATTTGAAAATTTCACAACAGTTTTCATGGCTTATTATGAGGGCGAGCAAGTTTATTTTATTTAATTAATACAAAATAACGTAAATGTATTTAATAATTTAACATGAAGAATGTACTTATTTTCTATTTGCTAACTAATAAATGCTCATAATAGCCGGCTTTCCCTATGGGGCCTATGGTATGCCACATTCCAGGTACCCAACAGTTTATTATCTATCCCTTTTGAAAAACTACACGTACTTGTTTACCACGTTTACTTGTGGTAAAATTTATTTACCTAGAGATGTATAATAGGTTGCATAAGTCTATTCTTAGGAAATTTCGAGTGGCTCCTACACCCTTAAGGGAAGGAAATCGAACGTAGTTGTGTACAGAGTAAGTCGAAACTAATGGGCGCCACCTTCCAAATCTCAGCAGATTACTAGTTCTTGTGGAAGACCGAGAAGCCAGCAGCTTACGGGAATCGGACTCACCTTTATTGTGCCTATTCCTATACGTAAAGCTTACAAAGTTCATGCACAAGAAGATAAATAAATACACGAAAAGAGATGGGATCTTCAGATGCCAAGATCTCCGCCGCTGTACGGGAGGATCACTTGAAACGGCTCGAAAAACAGGACTTCCACGGGTTTGATGACTTTTATCCGATACAAGTCGAGAGAACAATTTCACTGAATTATTTTTGAAAAAAGCTCACACTCTGCTAGTATTTTTAATCCGGCCCAAGTCGAAAATTTTTTTGCCTAACGCAAAAAACGAAACGATAACTCAATTAGCAGAAGAGCTGCGATACAACCAGGTATTTCAAAAAGAAAGCACGTCAGTTCACTTCCAAGGCCTATCGTCCACGGAGTTCCCCTTGCTGCAAAACATTCACCCAAGCCAAATTTGTTCCAGAATAAAATCCTACACGTGCGATTTCCGAGAAATATAACATCTCCAGGACCACGCTGCTGACAAAAGGGGTCTAAGAATTCCTCTTGTCCGGCATCAACATATTAAATAAACATGTCAAACGTTCGATTAAGTTTCGAAAGTGACCTCCCACAAATTTAATTTTCGAAAATAATGAAAATTGTAATCAACATAAGAACGGCATATAAAATAGAATTTTAATTGGTTTAAAGCGGCAAAACTAACGAACATAACATGCTATGAAGCAACAGAGCTAGTAACACACTGAGTTGAATTTCAGAAATGTCTCTAATTAGTTTGGGGCATACTATGAAAGTAAGTAACATTATAGCCTATCCCAAATAAAAACATTATTGTAACAGTTGGTAGTAGACTCAAAAACCTTGTGGTACCTACTGTGTGACAAAACTTTCTTATATTCAGTTTCAGTAAACTCGCAAAATTCTTTCAGTTTATCTACTCTTATAGTAAAAATGTATCTGTAGATTTTGAAGATAATTGTTTCTATATCAGAATGCAACTGATCATTAGCATCCAATGTCTACAATTTTTCTACTCATTTATTGTTGTAGTTTTGTATGGATGTTGGTTTTGCATTCCAATTGTTTTGATCACATGCTTTGTTAAAATATCTACCCTCTTTCGTTAAATCAGGATATAACGGCTTGGCAGGGTAGACTAAGCGGCGAAGCCGTTACGTTTCCTTAACGATAGTGCCATCCATTCTGCACAGATAATATAAAATTTACCACCTACTTAACGAAAACTATCCCAGTCTATCACCAACAAACAGTTTATTTGCATTTAACTGCGCGATCGGTTCAAATTTGCAGATATTTCTTCTACTTTCTCCAAATACGGTACGGACACAGACAGGGCTTTTAAATCACGGCCTGTCCGTACTAAATATGGACGGATTATAACCCTAAAATTGTTGTTTTTCATGAAGCTTCTGCGGGCTTTGTAAACTCATCAATTTATTTCGAGGTGGTGTGAGGCAGGGCTAAGCTGGTTTCACTATTGTAGAACGAGGCCCAAGTCTACAAGTTACCGCGTTGGTATGTAAATCAGTTTAGCCTGCTGGGTGCATGGTGAATTTACATCTTTATTAATCATCTAGTGCTACTGTAACATGATGAGTACCATTAGTATGACCATTAATGGGAAATCAAGTTCCGGACTCACAGCGACCACACAGAAAATTAGCAATATTCTTGGTCAGTAGTGCTATTCGAACGAGAAAACTTTGAAGCAATTACATCCAAAGCCAAAGACTGTTAGCTATTTAGCCATCCCAACCCCTGCAGATGTGAAGTTTACATTTAGAAAAATATTTTATATATAGGAATTCTTAACTGTAGCAATTAAAATATACTTTATTTGATAGCTACTAAATAATTGTAATATAGCTGTTAAGCCTATGGCTGCGCACCTTCGTGTCGACGCTACTCGGGGTTGCTCGGCCTGAGGGGTTGAAATATTGCATGAGTTTTTTGTTAACCGTTGATGGGAACAGTTTGATTTTATGTTTGTACTTCTCTAAATACAGTTCATTTTTATATTCCACAGGCACTGTTATTTAACCAGCGAAATCTAATCAAGTGGTTCGTCACACCATTAGATGACACCCCGAGAATCCACAATATCGTATGTAAAGCTGCATGACCACACGCTTTGTTCTGAAAATGTTGATGATAATATTGTATAAAATAATTAAATACAATGTATACCTGTTCTCTAATCTACTAACAATCTAATGTCTACATAGCTTAAGTAATCTTATCATGAAAAGATAAATGTAGTTATTTTTCTAAATAGTGGTATATTTTTTATTATTAAAAAATGTATTTTTTTCCAATACGTCCGCAAAGGTCGTTGCGATTATTATCAACTTCTACATAATACACTATCAATTGTATTTAAGTATTTAAAGCTAGAACAGGAAATTATTAAGATCAGATTTTAACTTCTTCAATTATGCTTTTTTTTAAATATTAATTTGTTTGCAGGTGTTTCATATTAAAGATATTCATCTAATTAATACTGAGTTAGCTTGCATGGTAAATTCATTAAATCGACATTTTATACGGAAACATTTCTGAAGGATTCAAGGACTACTTAGCGATCAATAGATACTGACATTAATTTATTTTTTAGTGGGCATCAAAGCGGGCTATCAGGCAATAAAGCAGCAATTTTCCCCTTCTCACTTGTATAAAATTTGATGGATTTACGAATAAGGTTGTTATGGGTGCAAAAGCACTTTTCCGTAATCAATGGATAAAAAATATCTAGATAAGATTACACATAGGTTTTTTTTTTCTCCATAAATGGATAAAGTATGATTATGATCATGGAATTATCGACATTCAAGTGATTAACAGTAAATACGAAAATAATGCATTCTTTTAAATTTTCCCTACAATTAGCATAGCTTTCAGGAATTTTTTAAAAAGACGATTATACAGCTCTATCCCCAAATAAACACTGTGTGTGTTTATTTACCTATTTTATGATTTAATCATGAGTTACATGTGCAAGTACATGCAGTACAATTATGAAGTAGCAAAACTGTATTAATTTACAATAATATTTAAAGTACAGGAATTTGGAAAAATATAGAATTACAAACTAACTTAATTAAGTAACTAATCATTAAATAGATTAAGCTTTCCAGTTATAGCACATGACTTTAAAGGGTTTTTGTTTTTAGCTTACAAGGGCAAGCGGTTTGAATCGTTTATTGCTAAAATTGCTAAATCTGAAGACTGATTATCAGAAACATCCCTCCTTTGTAGCTAGAATGGGCAATTTTTGAATAATTAACTCTCAATTAGCTTTTCACGCTGTATTTAACGATTGTAGAATTTGGTCTCTAGCGCCAGGGTTGCCCTATATACTATGTACTCAGTTTCAGCTTCTTGTTTTCCTTCAGGTATATATTTAGTTCTGAACTGTTGAGGTACAGTGCTCTTCGCATTACCTTCGAGAAGTTTCACAAGTCTACCGTAATTAATTATCTTAAGCAGTACCTATCGTATAGTTATTTTTATTTGAAAACGACGTTTAATTTGTTCGTCTGAAATTTGATCACGGTATAGGTATTGCCTCTAGGATTGATATTTCTATTCAAATATTGTGGACCATGTAATGTATATGGAAACTTACATAGTAGTTACTTGTATCTCCGTTTTTATATCTTCGGGTGTGTTTACTATTGAAGTTGGCCACATAGATAGATGGCTGGTATTTATTTAAAATCTTTCTATTTCGGTTTTTACTATTTTGGTGTCATTTGATGTTTGCTGAATATAATAGCATGTCATTTAAGTTACTGCTACTGACTGTGCAAGGTACAGAGACACCCCAATTAATTGTTCGTATATCGTCAATACGATTTGAGTAAATAAGCTTAAATGGGACAAATGTGTATATTTAAAGTATTGTTACGTAACAATTTGTTAAATACGTCAGGTTGTATTCATTATAAATAAGTTAAGTTATTCGAATAATACATAGAGACAAATTTTCCTGTTTTTTTTTTCTTCTTTCTTTCGAGCGCATAAGTATCACCGTCTTCCTGTGGTAATAGTAGCTGTCGATTCGTTAGAATTTCAAAGTTGGTGTATAAATAATATCATATTCTGTTTAATATCAGCATGCACATTTTGAGATTGATTGTATCTCTGAATTAAGTTTTTTTTGACGTGTTGCTTGTCTAATTCTGAAAGATCCAATCTTATTAATTAATAATAATAATATATATAATAATAATTAATTAAATGTTTTTTTTTTCTCGAAATTTCCCAGACTTTATAAGCATTGATGCCTCCAATCCCTAGTAGCTGGTAACAAACTGTTATTGGCCATTTGTTAGTTTTCCGTTGAGCTGAATATTCTTTTGTCATTTTATCAGTGTATCTATGGCTTCTTTCGTTTTGTTGTAATGTAATAGTATATCTGATTTGTAGTCTTCGTCTTTTCGGCAACTCTGTCGTCTCTATGTTCAGCTTATAGCGAAATTACAACAATGTCCTTTTTAGACCACAGGAAACAATAAATAGAATCATCATGCTAGAATAGTGCTTTTGTATGAAGCACGAAACATTTCTTTTGAAATAAAAGTCTCCTCTTTACGAACTATGTCACAAAATGTGAAATTTTTCTTCTAGATTATATTTGCTAATGGCAACTTAATGTAACCTATTACCCTGTAAAATGTATGTGCGTGGTACATCTGTACCCCACAGAGTCTTAGAAGGTTTAACGTCGTGGATCCATGGATATGAATTGCCTTATATACGGTTAACTTCGCTTCGTGATACAGATGTATTCCCTTCTAGACGGTTCATCTTGAAAGTCTTATTTTTATGAAAAATTTTAATAATCATTCTTTAATAGGTATATTTATGAAAAATCGTGTATTAATAGAAACGTTATTGATACGGTACTTGTGTCGTAATTTGATTTTTTTAAAAACAAGAAGTGGGTACTCTTGGTACTTTAGTCGTTTTTTTCATAATTTCGATAAGCGCGAAGGATTACAGTTTTTTGGTATAAAGGCCTTCACAATTGCTAAAATTAAATCAGTCACGATGCTCCGTCTAGTACTTGCAACTGCTGTAGTAGCTTTTGCTGCGGGTAAGTTCTATTTTTATTAATATCATAATAAATCCTAAGTACATTTTGTGCAAATCTCTGATAACTAACTAATAAGAGTTGATTAATGCATACTATGAAGGTTGATTTTTTAATTGTTCACCAACAGGTGCGTCACCCAAAATTCGTCCAATCGTCCCTATGTTGGACGGAAGGATTGTTGGAGGTGAAGACGCCGATATTAGCGAGCTCCCCCATCAACTTTCTCTGCAAAGTTATGGTAGCCACATATGCGGAGCTTCTGTTCTTTCCAGCACCCGCGCTCTTACTGCAGCCCACTGTACCTTTGGGTCAGTATTGTTTTATGAGTTCGGAGTTGGAATACGATTTAAAAATTTCATTTTACAGTGCGACCGCATCCCACTTGTCCGTCCGTGCTGGTTCAACCTACCGTGGTTCAGGTGGCCAAGTTGTCCAAGTTAGCTGTATCAATCAACACCCCAAATACAACCAAAGAACAATTGACTACGATGTATCTGTCCTCGTCTTAGCGTCCGCTCTTGAGCTTGGACCTAACGTTGCTCCCATTGGTTTGCACGCAATTGGCGCGGAATTGGCAACGGGAACTCTCGCTACAGTAAGCGGTTGGGGAACGCTTTCATCTGGGGGTTCTCTTCCTATGGTTCTACAGAAAGTTGTAGTACCCAAGGTCTCCGACGAGTACTGTCAAAGCCGATATCGAAGATTCACTGCCCGTATGACCTGCCATGGATACGAAGAGGGAGGCAAAGACTCTTGCCAGGTAAGATGTTGCTGCTTTGTCGTTAAACTTCTGTGATCTTAATTATTTGGTTTTCCTCACAGGGCGATTCTGGTGGTCCTCTTATTGTTGGAAACACCCAAGTAGGTGTTGTTTCATGGGGAGCTGGATGTGCTTCGGCTGGATATCCTGGAGTATACGCCAAAGTAGCCAACCCCGAACTTCAAGAATACATCACTGCAAATTAACAATATGTAATAGCAGGTTATGGACCCTAAATAAAAATCTACAATCATTACTAAGTTTTTGTTGTAAAACGAAAATTACCGCAATTAAGAGATTTTTAACAATTAGACAAATAAATATAGTTTCATCACATTCATGTTTAAATTTTTGAAGTCTTTTTTATTCGGTGTTTACAGCTTTGTATAAGTTCATACACGGCGTAGAAAACGAGCAGTTAAATTATTGTAAATATTGTATAGTGCTCAGTGATTAGCAGATGACTAGAAGATTGTAGCCAAAAATGAAAGTGGTTAGAACTTAATAGAAGAACTCTGGAGCATTTATCTACAAATAATACTACTATTTAGCGCTTCCTGAAATATTTTTATTAAATACAGCATAATACGTAATGCCTATTGAACTATTATTTAATTAGCTACTATTATTTGAAAAGTTAAAACAAAAATGCACAAAATAGAATGGAAGTAAAATCGAAAAAATTGAAAAATGTATGGTTTTCTAATTTTTCTATCAACAGACTGCCTTCTCCACAAATAACGTTTAGGCGATTTTAATATAGAAGAAGAAAACCCCCCTATGAAATTACTCGTGGGCAGAATTAGTAACAATCTTAAGATAGCTTTCGCAAGTTTCCTATTAGAGAATCTGACACCCGACACAGCGAAGGTATAGGTTTCTATAAGCTATTACAAACATTCAAAATTTACACCTTTAATGGATAAGCAAATTAAGTTCTTAAATTGGCTGTTAGTGGAAGTATTGAAATACAAGATCAAAACGAAATACGAAAGCAACATTCAATGTGCTGTATTGTTAACTATACCTACAATATACATATATATGACATTAAACTAAATGTTCTGTAGGTCTCGCATCTTTATGCTATGGCTATAAAAGTTGATCGTAGCTATTCTTTTGAAATAATGCAACATGCTTCAATACTGTCATATCTTCTTCTTCGAGTGCCTTGACCGTTATCGGTTGTTGGCGATCATGTTGGCTATCATACTTGCTATTTTTATTTTATCAACTGCAGCTCTGAAAAGTTGTACTCTGAATTGTTCGTAACACTGTCTTAAGTATTTTAACCATGAGGTTCTTCTTCTACCAGGGCCTCTTTTGAAATCTATTTTCCCTTGTATTATCAGATGTAGTATATCATATTTTTCTTGATGTCTCATAATATGATCGAAATATTCCAGTTTCCTTTTCTTCCGGTTTTAACGACCTCCATTTCTTTGTTAGTTCTTCTTAGTACTTCGTCGTTCGTGATTCTCTCTGTCCAAGCAATTCTGAGCAGTTTTCGGTATGTCCACATCTCAAAAGTTTATAACCGTTTACTGTTATATAGGCCAGTTAATATGTTAATCGTAATGTTTTCCATGTACTTTAAGTATTGCGTTAAACTATCACCTACTGCATGTCAAACCGCTGACTTAAGATCGTGGTACCCGTAAAACTTCAAACCATTCAAACATCCATGGTATAACAATAGAGTTTATTTACGAATTGATAAACTACCTGAACCACCAGTTTGAAAATTACTGACTAATGTTTTTCAATAGCAAGGGTAAGAAGTAAAAATGTTACCACAAATTATACCAACAGTAAATAGTTTATTTTGCATTTCAGTGATGAAGAAATTAGCGCATGCATTGCTGTAGCATCGCAATTTCTAAAAACGGTAGTTGGTTGTTGTTCTACGACAATGCACCTGCCAATTCTGCACTAATTGTGCAGTCAGTTCTCATGAATCACGCTATTGTTAAGATTTATTGCGCAGCCTATTCACCTGAGTAGGCACCAGCCGAAGTTTTTTATAAAGGGAAATCGATTCTTAAAGGGAAACGATTATAGGATGTAGACGATACTAAGAAAAATGTAACCGCCGAATTGGAAGCAGTTTTTTCGGACGTATTTTTCGTGTAGCTTAAGTGGTGTTTATTTAAATTCGACAACAGGTATATGTCTCTTGTAGCAAAATTTACTCCATGTGGGGCTCATATAATTCAGGTATTGATTTCCATAAATTATCTACAACATTGAATAAGTATTTTCTAAATAACTTTTGTACAAGAAGATAAGAGAGAAAAATTTATAAAAAGAAGCGCAAATGGTAAAGGGTTGCAAATATTTAGCAGAAGGATATGGAGTTATGGACTATGATAAAAATGATGTGAAATCGGATTTGGAGCCCATTGAATGCGAACTGTCCAAAACGAAAATTATGGTCGGGTAGAAATCGCGTGGACATGTCGCCGCAACCGTGTCGCCACAGTTCGACTGACCGCGAATATTGTGATTCTACAAACTCGTACTTAAAAAATATAAAATGTAATTTTTAGATATTGTTGGATGTCAGATATTTTTCAGAATTTTGAATGTATAGTTGGACCAAACATTTAGTATCGAATGTTAAACTGTTGACTTAAAGATAAGCTGTTGCAAGTGTTAGGGTCGTTGCAGGTAGGCGATCAAGAATGTATTCAGGAAAATTTGTGAATGGATAAATAAATATGTTATACAACCAGAAATGCTTAAAATAATACTTAATTTGCTCAGACTCAATGTCACCAAACTCTGTGGTATCAAAAGATGAATCAGCTCCTATAATAATTATTAAAGGTTTGATTTCATATTTTGGAGCATACTTCTGTTTAACCTTAATGATGTGTTCCACTCAGTTTTTTCAATATTTATCAGTTTCACAAGCAGCATCTCTGATAAGACCCAGAAGATTGTGGCTAAGCTAGGAGAAGTATTTCTTTTTCTGACGTTTGTTTTCAAAGTGCTCCACATCATTTCGATCGGATTATATTCGCAAAAGTAGGGAGGTAATCTCAAAACATTATAGCCGTTTGCAAGCGCAGTTTTATCAACGTAATATGATTTTTTTAATTCTGTTCTTCTATTAGTTTTAACAAAGCTGGTTTAGTTTTTACATTGTCAGAAATAGAAACATTATTTTCATTTAAAAATTGTATAGATATGTGTTTTCTTTGTGCTTTGATTGGGTGTTTTTTTAATTTGCCTGGAATGGTAAGATGCTTTATCCATCACAATCTCGTTGTTTGCGTAGGATTGGGAAGTAAAAATGTGCAAAATCAACCTTCAAACATTTCGGCGTTCATACCTGCGTTGGAACTGCTAATGTTTTTTGCTGATAATTTGAAACAGTTGTTAACGAAACCATTTCCACTACCAGCATGGATAATTATTATGCGCTTTCCTCTAGAAGGTGGAATATCTATGACGGTTTTCGTTGAACTATCAGCCCAACCTTTTCTGATGAAGTCATGAGTATCATACCATGTTTCATCTAACCAAATTATTGATCGATTTTGCCTACGATATAAATTAATCATCTTCAAGTATTCGTCCCGTAACCGTACAATGCGGTCGCTTTCTATTATGAATTGCCGTTTATTTATAACTTTATATATAAATCCCATATCTGTTATCAAACAACGTAATGTTTCTGGACTTTTCTAAGGAAATTACATTTGTTTTAAACTAATTTCTTCAAATATTTCATTTACTGTGGGAACTAATTTCTTTTTATAAAAATTATAAATAGTATCTATTACGGTTTCCTTGATTCCTACATCAGTCTTAGAAAATTTCCGAGTAGTTCTTTCCTTGCGGTGTGTAACTCGCCCTTTGTTTATAACTTTTCTCACTGTACTGTAGGGGACTTGTGTAAATTCTGCAACACGTTTCATAATGCCATACTGGCCGCCCGAGTTCGGATTTAAGATGGGAAGAGGCTGGCGTGTTGTACTTACATTTATATTTTCACTTTCACTACTACTCTTTACAACATCTATGACTTCGTCGGTATCACTACTTGCAATTTCTATAATTTGGTTATTATCGTCGCTTTTGAAAGGTCTCCAGAAAGCCGTGATATAACTGCGATTGTCAAAATTACCACTGAATTTACCAGAACAATAACCAAACTTTCGAAAACAAAGGATTGATATTGCAAAACAAATGTAACATGATTACCTACATCGTTAGTAGACAACAGCATTTGTTATAACGTTAATATATTTAACAATATTCAGAGAATAGATGGTCGGTCATATGGTAATTTTAATTTAATCTTATCTAGATGCTTTTATAACATCTCATAATATATATTATAAATACACCCGGTTTCAATGAAACGTTGCATCACCGGATTGTACTGCCATTGTCAAGAATGTTAAATGCGGCCCTGA
>JABXWE010040314.1:0-16941 GCA_014611495.1 Limonius californicus
ATTATACAGTAACTGAAAATGCAGTCTTATTTGAAATGATGAACAATTCATAAATTTGTACATTGTATCTGCTATAATTTCATAATCTGTATTTTATTTATGACACGAAAATACTGTTAACAGTCTAGATGACTTCTATATTATTTATGACTTGTAATCGCTGTTAGTATTATACAGTGTAACGAAAGTCTTATTTGAAATGTTTCACAATTCAGATATTTGCAAGTTCTATCGACTGTAATTTTGTAATATCTATTTTATTTATGACATGACAATGCTGTTAACAGTTAGCGATGTAATAAAAAATGTAATCGTATGCTATTTGCTAGATCTATCCATTATAATTTCATAATCTCTATTTTATTTATGACTTGGAATCGCTGTTAATAATATACAGTGTAACGAAAAGCGTAGTCTTATTTAAAATGATCGACAATTCAAACGTTTGCAAGTTGTATCGACTATAATTTTGAAACATCTGTTTTATTTATGACACGACAATGCTGTTAACAGTATGCAATGTAATTAAAAATGTAATCGTATGATAAACTACTAACAACTGGATGATCTCTATTTTATGTATGATATATACAGTCACTGTTAATATTATACAGTAACGGGAAAAGCAGTCTTATTTGAAATGATGAACAATTCATAAATTTGTACATTGTATCTACTATAATTTCATAATCTCTATTTTATTTATGACATGAAAATGCTCTTAACGGTTTGGATGACCTCTATTTTATTTATGACTTATAATGACGGTTAATATTATACAGTTTAACGAAAGTCTTACTTGAAATGATTCGTCAATTCAAACATTTGCAAATTCGATCAACTACAATGTTGTAACATGTATTTTATTTATGACATGACAACACTTAATAGTAGATGTGTACTGAAAAATGTAGTCTATTTTAAACTAAGAATTTAGAAATTTGCGAACTTTATCCCCAACCATTTGATAACCTCTATTTCACTTATGACAACGCTGTTGACACTCTGCGATGCGGGCCTTTCAAGGTCAATATTGCTGTCGACTGCTTCCTTTCTGTGATCAAGGCACTATTAACGCTTTCAAAATATGAATTAAGCATTTATTAAAATTTTTAACGAGAACCTTCATAATATTTCAATAAACTTCTACAACCTAAAATGTTGAACATTAATAAAATCTAGAATTCCATATTCCATACCCCATTGTTAATCGTTTAAGTAGACAGAGCAAGCAAGGTGCTTTTCCCAATTAAGAAAATATGCACGACGCAGCCTATAAATAAGTTAGTAGTTCTTGCTGCTGCTGCTGTTGTAAATTGCCCGTAATTTATTGCGGGGTACCTTGCAGTATTTATGATGTCCAAAAATGTCTTCTCTCTCGACTGCAGAGAACAGCTGTAAAAGTCAAAATGCTCAAGTTCTATTCAGAATTCATAAAGCTAGCACTGCTTTTTCCCACTTTCAATATGCTGTAAATAAAACTTTATTGCTCGTCAGTGCAATGCTGTAAATCTGTCTGTTCGATACAAAAGGTGATTTTTGGAACCAAGAAAGTTTGGTTTAAGTATTTCAGGGTTGTTACTAATTTTTAAAGCTGTAAAGTTCATTTTATTACAAAAACTGTGTGTTTCGGGTTGTTTATTGTTTCAAGTTCCTCGTTTTGTATACTTCATGTAATTTTGAATGTAATATATTTATTTTCAAAATGATTTCCATAAGATTTACTATTATTTGTATGAAAATTATTTTGCACATATGTCAAAACATTGAAATATTGTGTAAATATACGGTGCGATCCTAAAATAAATATCACGTAATCATGGTTGCCTTCGGAGCAAAACGCGTAGGTCTTTTATTAGATAAAATGGCATTGCTTTTGCTATGATGGGACCGTAGTTTGTCTAAATTAATATTTCATAAAATTAAAAATTATAAAATCCACGCAATGAAAAACATTTCAAATTTGACTGCTTTCATATTGTCAACTTTGTAGTGTATACCTATTTGTGAAAATCATGTGATTTTGTAAATATTGCATACATTGTATTACTCAAAATGGTCTACAACACTGTTTACCTTGTAGAAGATAGACAGAATTTTTGTGAAATTCTGAATTATTATTATTATTAGCCCGTAACATCCCATTGTTGGGCAAGGGCTTCCCCCATAAGGGGGGTTGTTGATCTACTCTCCCATAGTGGTCAATCAATTCTGAATACCTATATTTAATTTCTTATTAATGCAGGAAATGCAGGGAATTTCAAGGTGTTTGCGGGATTTGCACTTGGAGAAGCCAGTAACTAGACGTAGTTGTCAAAATATTACTTTGTGTAAATAGTTGCTTATGTAACCGAAGAGATTTTCTCTATTCATAAACATTTTCTTACGGGAAAATATTTTCTACAATTAGGAAGTATCTCAACGATACAACCGCGAATTCCTGACCATTGATTTTTTGGAACAATATGTATTATTTATTATGCACGCTCGGTATGCGATGTATTTCCCGCATTAAATTGTTTGTTTTTACCTAAATACCTTACACTATTTTCGGCTGGTGGTAGTGTGATGGTAACTCAGCTGACAGAACACTCATTCTGGACAAAACGTCAATTGTAGCAAGCGTTGTATTCCCCAGCATTACCACGCAGCCTATAAAAATCTTGTGCTGCAACCCACCACACACAATTCCTCAATCCGGTTCCAACCCACCACACACAATTCCTCAACCCGACAGACAACCCACCACACACAATTCCGCAACCCGACAGACAACCCACCACACACAATTCCTCAACCCGACAGACAACCCCACCACACACAATTCCTCAATCCGGATGGCAACCCACCACACACAATTCCTCAATCCGGTTGGCAACACACCACACACAATTCTTCAATCCGGTTGGCAACCCACCACACACATTTCCTTAATCCGGTTGGCAACCGTGGGATCTTAATGCTAAAAACCTTCTCTGGAATTTCAGCGCTGAAGAAAAGCACGTGATAGAAAAGAGACAAAAAGCTGTTGATGATGACTTTCAGTTTGTTTTTTAAGCTTTCATTGTTCTTATAAACATAGGAAATTGTTTCCTTGTCACTTTTATATCGTTTTTTTTCTTTTAAACCATAAAGTTGGATGAAAATAACGAGCTCAAAAAAAAATTAACGGGAAATGGAAACGGTGATATTTAGGGAGAATCCAGTGAAGAGTGGGAACCAGTGAATTAATGCCCCTATAATAGCAAATACTGCTCCTATTGAAAGTACATAATGAAAATGAGCATTGTTCGTATTTTATTACTGAATATTCATGATTGCAGATGTGCGTAGATATTTGGTATTTGGCCTACAGTGTGTAAAAAAACAAGTGAAAAGAAGATATAACCTCAAAAATGCAAGCATTAGTCTGGACATTTTTAGTAAGTTTCAATGTAAATGGAGCAGCATATAGAATTGTTTTTCTAAATTAATAGTTAGAAGCTGCATTCATTTTTGTGACTCTCAGACCGTATCACATGTACAGAGCGTTAAAACGTCATAGGCCGGTTTTGCAAATTAAATCGTCATGCAATATTTTTTGGTTAGTTTCATACAGTTTGAGTTTTGGATAAAGTATATAGCAAAATCGCATGGATACGTTTGTAAAATAAATAATTATTACGCCCTGTGTGCACGTTTTGGTTGGAGAGCGATATATTTTTTTTGTATAGTTCCTGATATTTTAGGATTTTGAACGAATGTAATGTATTGAACATATTGCTTCGATTAAATTTTAGTTATCTTGGCCTTTTTTTATAGGGAAAAATTACCTACCCGTAGGAAATACTTAAAAGAGAAGTTTTTGGCAAAGATTCGTAGAAGAGTGATGAAGTTCAAGAGAAATACGTAGTTAAAGTTCGATTTTGTTCGAGTTTGTTTAGGTTATGTTAACCGAAGTAGCATTTGGTGTGGATTGTTATTAAATTACCATTTGCATTTGCAATTTGTTACTATTTTATTTTTACAGTGGGAGTGTAATTAATTGGCTTTGGATGTAAAAAGATGTGCTAGCTCTTTGATGTGTTATAATTACCATTTATTTGAAAACATTTGTCATGTGGACAGCAAACCCGCGGCATAGTTTGTTATGTCAAAATTGATGGGGTGATTTTAGCACATGCGTTCGACATGCAAGCGTACAATTAGGTTATATTTTTGTTTATTCTCCACACTATCAAACAGTGCTAGTGACCAGACAACATAACCTCAAAGTTACAAAATAAATAGCGCATACATGATCACCTGCTTTCCTACAATAATTTCTAGATAGCACAGTGCCGTATATATACACGATCTTTGAAAATTAAATGTTACTTTCCCTACTAAATTCAATGTTCAATTTTTTTTTATTAGCGCGTAGTAAATAATACCGGTGATTACATTTAAAAAATATAAACATTTATACCGACCTTGCCGTCTACTTAACCGAACAATAAGAAAACGAGACAAATTCGAGCTCGTTTAAGCGATTTTTTTACTTACCACAAAAACGTCCATCATTAAGCGAACGGGGCCCATCAAGAGACAATTGGGGAGATAATTGTAATGTCCTGCATTAAAAGCAGCGCTTCGGAGCAGCGTTGTCATCCGCTTTGATTTCTTCTGTGCCTAATTTACAGTGTCATAAATAATAACCACTAAGAAGGTTGCTTGACTCGGCTGTTGCGTTGTAGGCAATCATTTAAATTTCTAACCAGCTTCGAGATTAATAAAGCTCAATTTAGTCGTCTTAGCACGGCGCTAACTACAAAGAAAACATAATTGAGGCATAAATTTGCCGGTCACGATGCTTATGTATTCAATATACCTCACCAGGAAAGGGCAGATTTATGCAGGATATAAAAAACGAGGCGTGCAAATATCGCGGATCCGTTTTCTGCATGCGAAAACTCTCATTTATGGAGCCCATCTTGAATACGTGATTATCCGTAAATGAGAGAAGGTCATAGACAGACCGCCTTAGTTTCAGGGGCGCTCTCTGCCAAGAATTGGGGAAGAACAAAGATCTAGATGATATTAGAAAATCATGAATTGATTCATTTAGGAACCACATTCTATTTTTTTTTTTAGAAATTGCAGAGCCTTAAGATCACGAGAATTCGCTTACTTGACACCAGAATCCTTGCATTACAATTCTGCATAAAAAGATATTGAGAATATGCTGCACTAAATTCAAGTACGAAACAATGTAAAAATGATAGCAACAGCAAGATTGGATTTGATAGAGCGTTTTTATCGTATATCAATTAACATTTTAATACTTACCTATGTTATCCAAGTTATACTGATAAATGTTTCAAAACAGGTGGTAGATACTGCACGTTTGTTTACTGTCTACATTTCCTTGTAAGAAGTTTTTTTTTATATTGATATTTATTTGCATATTTACATTCTACTTAAAGTTTAAATAATAAGTAAATGTGATAAGTGAGAATTCACGTGATGGAGGTACAGCCATTGCGTTCCCCCCTGGGCATTGCATTTATTGGTCCTGAACTAAGTCGTGGCCAGTGCCGTCTCAATCTTCTAACTGTTGGCAAGTTGGTAAGTTGGTCTATTAGCTGATTTTGATGTCCTTCCAGTTTACTAAAATAGGCACTTGCGAGTTTTTTGATTTCTTCAGTTACGTAGGGGATTTTTAGGTCGCAGTGGATGGTTTCGTTTCTGACATACCACGGAGCGTTGGCAATGTTGCGTAGTGTTTTGGATTGGAATCTTTGAAGAATCTTCGCATGTGATGTTTTGGCACATCCCCAGAGTTGGATCCCGTAGGTCCATACTGGTTTTTAATATAACGTTATAAAGAAGTACCTTTGATTTGGTTTGATTTGATTTGACAACGAGAGTTGAGAATGTCTGTCGATTAACCAATCCATCTGTTTAATTTTAAGATCTGGTTGTTTTCTTTTTGTCTTGATATGTGTGTTCCAAGAGTTTCTGGTTTAGATGTAACCCAAGATATTTAGTTTCTTGTAAGAAGTAAAATCTCCTTACTTCAGCCCCCATATGCCATCTCATCAGCCGCGGCAATTGTAGTATTGGAGTATTTGTTTTTAAATTACATAGTTGAGGTTACAGAAAGGTGCATTGTTTCTATTTCATGGAACTTCAGTTAATAGATCATTTGAAAGGTTCTTGTCATGATGTATAGATGGCACTCGTAGTTCTGAAATTATTAACTCAAGACACTTTTCCTATCTATAGTACCAACAGCTGTAAAATATCAAATTATTCTGTCGAGTAGTCGTAGGCATATAGTTTGCATTTGTGCAACATTTTTTTGTTAGGCCAACATGAAAAATACATTAAGGGCCTCTGTTCTATCATTCGACTATACCCTAGTGGCTTGCTGAATTTAAATGTAGTTGTGGAAGCCTGGAAGACCACCCTAGCAGAGGAAGTCCAGAAAATTCAACAATACCAGAAATCACAAGTGCATGGTGGGGTTTGGAGAACCACCGATTAAAGGTTTCTGAAAGTATTGGACTGTGGTCGTTCCAGATTAAACTGCTTTTATATTTTAACAGAAGAATTTGATCAGAATTGAAACTATAGCGGAAGATCACTGCCGATATCCTGCAACCAATTGAACAAATCGTTTTCTAGATAGACCAAATTTAACAAAGACAAAAGTATTTTTCATCAACAGCTTCCCATACGAGTGTCGTTTTCATCACACAACTCAACGAATTTAAGTACGGTTTGCTACTATATTTACCCAATTTAAATGTGCCAAAGAAATCCGTGGTTTCGCAATCGAATCCTGGTGAATTCTTGCTTTTAGTTGCTTTCTGTCGAGTTTTGGGTAAATTATAACATGAATTTACGTATCTTGATGAACCTTAAATGAATTTATTATTGCTACTAGAAGAAATAATTACCAGTTTCTTAAAGATTTTCTATTGTAGGAGTTTGTGTATATTTTATATATCTGAAATATCCCTCAAATACTGTATCGAAGATTTTTCTACCGCGGAACCCTTCAAACTCTACGCTGTCCAACAAAGCTACAAATTTCTCAGAAGTTTTATTTTTAAAAAGAAATTCGAAGAGAAAAGCAAATATTTTGCTACACCTCGACCAAAAGTAAACAATTTCGAATTCAAGTGTGTCCGGTAAAGGCGCTGAAGCCCATCATGTGAAGCGAGTCCAGTGACTTCCAAAAATATTATCATACTGGTTAGATCGGACTATCTAACTCAATATCTTAATTGAACAAAGGTGTTGTATAAACATAGAACGGAGGAAAAAAGAGAAATCCGAGCCCGTCGAGCTTCTCTGAATTCGACGCCAGCCGACCCGTTGGGACAACAAAACTCCTGGGTATTGTCGGTATCACCTTTGGAGCGTCCTCTTCGCACTTTTTGTAACGCCAAGTCCGTCTCTTTTCATTACTTGGAAGGAGCGACTTAAGTTGAAGTCCGTTGCTATTATTACACGGGCTTATTTAAATAACAAGTAAACACTACTTGATGTTCTCGGAACAA
This sequence comes from Limonius californicus, assembly GCA_014611495.1. Lineage (NCBI taxonomy): Eukaryota > Metazoa > Arthropoda > Insecta > Coleoptera > Elateridae > Limonius > Limonius californicus. The sequence continues at coordinate 7,530 of JABXWE010040314.1, forward strand.
ATCCAGATAAAAATTTGTCATTTGGATAAAATAACTCGGGCCTGTGGGATTAGTCAGAGGCGAGACACGGGCCAATTAGGATATGCAAGCAATTCAGATAATAATTTTAATTCCCCTCGCGTGAATCGGGCTTTAAGCAGCTCGTCTCATTAAAATTCTGAAGCCAATCTCTGGCGTGCTTAAGCTGCTTAGGTGACACTTTTGCTTATACAACTGACTTCCCACTTAACGGGGAAATAAAAAGCACAAAAATCGCTACGTCAGACGGTGCCTATTAGTCATTTCTCCGCTAAACCGCGTGAGAGGAAAGCTTGTTGAGAGCTAAAATGCTTCCATTAAAAAGCATTTGCAAACTTGCTAATTTGATTAAAGAATAGGAAAATAGCAAGAAATGACAATTAACGGTAAGAAAGAGCCCGAGCCCTATGAGACGTTATTCTGATGGGTTTTTAATAGTTATTTAATGAATGATAAAAATGTGAGATCAGAAAAAATTCTGAAAGCAGTATTATTTCAGGTTGCACACAAAAATTAATCAACATAAATTAACTATTAAGTAACCAATAAATTGTTACTACTGCACAAATTGACTGTCAATTTCACATTCAATCGGTCGTTAGTGGATAACAAGTAGTCGCGATAAATGTGTTGGAAATGAGGTTAGGTTGGATTAGGACAGTTAAGTAAAGTTAGGGTCACCAGACGCCTCGATTATTAGGGATTTATCCCAATTTTTTGCTAAATGTCCCAAAGATGTATTTACGAAACCATTGTGTGCCCCGATTATCAAATACTTTTAACTTCTAGTTATCGTATGTAGATAATTCATAAAATGTAGAAATTTCTTAAAAGTTGTTAAGAAAACAATATTTCCTTGTCGCTCTTTGTCTATTTCTGTCTTTCTGCACGAAATGTCGCAAACTTTGACCGAATTCGAATACAAAAATCAACGGTCGTGTTCGATCGCCACTACTCACGAGTGCGAGCAGTGTCATATCAGTGCATGAATGTACACCTATGCAGTATTGTGTAAATATTAATTTACAATATACATATTTAAAATATATTATAGCGCTACCTTCCAAATCACAGCTGATTGCAGGTTCTCGTGGAGAAAGGCCGAGAAACCAGCAGCTTACGGGAATCCAACTTACCTTTATTGTGCCTCCTCCTGTTTGTAAAGCTTACACAATTCATGCACACACAAATACAAAATATACAACAATAAAAGATGTAATAAATTTCAAAACACGTATAATTAACCTTTTGAGAATAAATGACGATACAAACAGCAAATGGTGATATTATAGTTCACTACTACAAACGGTTAAATTGAACGTTCAAAAGGAGGAACTCGCCACCCCTGGCTTCCAGCATTTAAAATCTTTAAACAAATCTACGTAGCATCTGAGGTTACAAGAATAATACAATATGTAATTACTTTTTACAATTAACAGTAAAAAAAGAGACAAACGACGACTGAAGGTCGCTTTTTGTCACATAAAAGAAAAGGTTCAATCCCTTGAATTTTGAAATTTAAACGCATAAAAGGTTTTTTTCACTACACGAAAACTAGTTCTTTTACCTTGACTTTCGGCGAATGGGGTAGAGAGAGGCAGGCACAATTTTGGGGCGTTTTCAAGAGGCAGGAAAATCTGCAGGCACAGTCTGAGGTATTTTCTGGTGCGAAAAAAAGGTAGACGATGACGTTCGGGAAACTTCGAAACGAAATATTCCCTGCACAACCTTCCTAGTTCGTCGCAGCAACGGCACATGTACAGGAACAACAAACGGGCTCGATAATAATCCGCCAAAAGCGATCGGCGAATTCTCAATGAATTGCCTTTCAAGGGTTAAAATTCCAGCGTGTTTTTTTAAATACGACACTTGTCGATACTTCTGTTCACCCCACAGTGAAAACAGCGATATGCAACTACACGCGATGGATACCCATTGAAAAGCGAAGCCGCCCCTGCAGTACTGGATTTATTAACGGTCCCCGCAGATGGAATTGGTAGACCGGAGTCGAGCAAGGTGCAAAGCCGACTGCCGAGGAAACACAACGCGAACCTGCATTCCCCAAAAAGATTACATCACATTGCGAAATATGGTGCATAAATTCTGGAGGAAATAACACGTGCGACTTCCGCGAATCGTTTTTGATCGGCAAATCTAGCCTACAAAGGGAACTTTCAAAGACTCTGCGAAAGTGGCCTCCATAACTCAATCTTAAAAGAAAATAATATAGCGACCCACTTAAGAATTGCAATTAAAATAGAATGTTGGTTCCTATAAAGCTGTAATTAAAATACGAGTTTAATTCAGATGAAGTGGCACTGTCAAATGAATATACAGAAGAGTTGTATAAAACTTCTTCGGCATATCTAAAAAAAAACCTTTTTCATTTTAGAAAAAATACATCTTTTGGTTGGATGAAGTTAAAAACAGGTTCACGTCCAGGAGAACTCTTTCTAAACTGTCAAAGTATGTAAAATAATTGAGAAGAATGTTTATTAATAAAGATAAGATAAATTTCTAGAGACACTGATTTATTTTGCAAATTTTGGAAAATAAATGTAACGGAAAGAATTGTTTTACAGTGGTCCATGTTCTGGTTTTTAGTTGTTCCGATCTGGTCATCCTAGGTTAGGTTGCTATAAAGTTGGGTTATGTTGCTTTAAACTTAGGTTACTATAAAGTTAGGTTAAGTTTAGTTAGAATTGGTTAGGTTAGACTTCCGTTGGGATAAAGAGAAATATATTTTCACAAATTAACTTAAAGTAGTTAATCTAACTTGTACTTGTGTCAACACTCTTCGGCAGCTAAAAATATCAATATTGGAACTATCAAAAGTGCCCTTGTAAGGTATTGATTGATTTTTTTAGTGTTTTTAAATTAAGGACAAATTTAAAAACGGCATTGAAGTCCCGAATCAGCTTCAATATTTTTATTTTCATCCAAGTCGTTTCCAGACTGTTTTACTGTCAAAGGCAAACAAAGCAATCCTAACCCCATTGTGTTATAAAATGACAGCTGATGCGCTAACAGTGAAATTAACTTTCATGCTGTTTTTTGGATGATTAACTGAGGTATTTTCTTTTTAAATTGCTGCAGCTTGGAATGGCAATGTGTGCAAATGACGGATATTTATATTTAAATGGCAGCGGTTTCAAGAACGGCATTCTTGGTATGGAACCAACAGATTAAATATCTAGTTGCTAAAATAGTTTGTGGACACTCCGTATAATATCTTCATACTGTTGGTATCTTGTACAGGGTGTTCCCTTACAACTTACACTGTTATGTATTTTAGGAAATTTTTGTCGCACTTTGATATTTATAACCATTTTTTTTTAAATTTTGTATTACAAATTTACAGCAATTAACGTGGGTTCGTTTTTATTGAAATTTTGTATCTAGTTCTGTACAGAGATACAATGTTCTCCAGTAGACTTCTTTTATAACGAATCTCAAGGGACCCCAAAAATCGGTTTGTTATTTCCGATGTCCATTATAAGCAATAATAACAAAAGTGCGGTTAAAAATATGTTTATTGACTTTTAGGTGTATAATTGAGTTTTACATACCAACAAAACAGATAATGTAAAGTAGTAAAACATAAAACTATTTTTCCGCCGACTTACATCGAAGAAATCGGTAATTTTTGTTTGTTTTTTCGTGCTTGTATATAGTTTTCAACATCAACAAAACTGTTCCACATTCCAAGCGGCACATACTGGCCTTTTAAAAAATTTCGAATAGTACGCAATTTCGGTACTGGTCAAGAATATGGGTCCCAAACCATGTTCTAATTTATGTTATAATTAGATAATGTAAACATTTGCTAACCTAACCTAATCTAACCTAACCTGGTACTGGTCTAGGTTAGGTTAGGTTAGCAAGTGTTTACATTATCTAATTCTAACCTAACCTAATCTAACTTTTTTTTTCTCACTCATTCATACTACCGTTCCCTCCACCGGAACCGCTTTCGCATTACTTCAGGGGGGTGCGGGCGTCCCTTACATACTAAACATTCATGCAACATGCACCCTAAACTTAACTAAGCAAATGCGGTCGCCCCAGTCGGGATTCGATCGCCCCAAAGGAGCAACTGCATTTACTGTGACCTCGAGTGGCCAATGCGTTCTCGCACTCGACCACCGCGGTCCCAACCTAATCTAACCTAACCTAACCTAACCTAACCTGGTACTGGTCTAGGTTAGGTTAGGTTAGGTTAGGTTAGCAAGTGTTTACATTATCTAATTAGAACATGGTTTGGGACCCATATTCTTGACCAGTGCCGCAATTTCTTATATACTTCTGCCACAGAAACCACTGTCGGTAACTCACTCACTTTTCTCGTCATCATCACTTGTAACGCTAACAATGGATATATCACACTGATCATTTATTGATTGTTTGATTATGAAATTACGCTGATGCAATTTTATAAACAATGTCGAGTGTCGATGCGGTAAATCCCCGCGCCTCTCCGATAAGACGAACGTTCCAATTCTGTCGATTTCAGACATTACATTCAACTTCACCTTTTTGTGGACAAATTAGTCACAACTTTTGAAGAAACGGTTTCAGATTATTAAAAATACCTGCATGTAGTTCGTTATAAAAGGTTAAAAGGGGTTTGGTGCTATATATGTTGTTCATTATATCCGAAAGATCGTTATAAGCGGGTTCGTTATTTCCGAAAAACAATGAACCGTTCTTCAGGACATTAATTCAGGTTCGTTATAACCGATATATCGCTATAGAGGGGTTCGTTATAAGCGGTTTCTATTGTATATATCTTAGGAAAATACAATGTTTTGTATAGAATCGCCTGCTAAATCTCTATTCGCATTAACATTTAATTGTCAGATTTTCAGATTTTGTTGTTTTGTTATGCTGATACGGATATTAAAGAAAATTTGTAAATCCCATTATTGTAATAATACAGTAGCAACTAGTAAGTAGTACCTGCATACTACTGTTCTCAGTATCTGCGTCTGTACAGGGTTTCTCAGCGAAGTTGGACATACGTGCACAATGCATTTTTTCAGATGTTATGTATCCAGGATATAAATAATCCGCAAACAATCTAAACTGTATTATTGTTATTGGGAGTTACTAGTGTTCGGGAAGAAAATAATGTTTACCTTTAGTATTAAACAAAAACTTAACATATATTTTTACATTCAAGGCGCGTAGTTATAATATTAGACTAACAATGGCCTTCGTTATTATTTTTGTGGTGCAAAACTCGCGGGTAACAACCTTGGCTGGGACCAGTTTAAAAATGTATTATCTAAGTTTTGCAGCAGTTCTATTTACCATAAAATAGTAAGGAAACGCAATTTGTACAGTTAATGTAAATGCGATACTCGAGGTAATGAAATAATTAACTTGATATTCATTTAGTTATTATAAAATAAATGGTTATTAGGTCTTGAGTTATATCATTTACAGTGAACTATACCAGTCAGATGATTAAATCAATAACTTTTTGATACAGCAGACGCTCGATAACGTAAACACCCGCTGAAGGAAACATCGCGCCAGTGTAAACACAAAATTCTTACTATAGGATCAAATGGATCGCCCGATAACGTAAACAATCTGTACAGCTCGATAACGTAAACACTTCGTTTTTATTGTTTTTATAATGTACCTACGTGACTCAGCCAATTATTTGTAGGAACAGCGCTGATTTCATTTTAATCGTTGTTAAACTTAAGTCTGCGTGCGTTTATATATTACTGTGATGTTGCTATTTTCTGAATCTCTTTAGCATAACTCTCTCCAAGCATTGTTGCGACCACATTAACGGCAGCAGGAAGAATAAAATTTTCCGCAATAGTGTGAGGTTTCTTGCACTTGGCTGTGAGATGAAAAATATTTATGCAAACTTTAAATCACGCAGGTGCAACAAAACACAAACGAAATATTAGGCTGTCACTCGCTGCTGCCCTTTTAATTAAACTAACCTAACTGAAGATGCATCCTGGTTTTATACGTTCTGCCCCTACTGTCACAATTTCAGAACCACTTGGGGAAGTTCCAGATTCCACCTAGCTAGAAAGAAGGGTGTGTGTCTTATCATATTTGAGACCACGTAACGTAAGAGTTTGGGAAACGCTGCTTTGATTAATGCCGTTGGTATTTTGCTACTTCAAGGAATGTACTAGCCTGATAGTACCTAAAAATGCGTAAAATTTATAAAAAAAAACCTTACTGTCTCGTTCGGTGTTTTCTTGTATTTACGTGTTTCTATTTATGAACTGTTGGTTAAACGTATGCAAGACTATGGGTTCCACATCCAATAAAAGAAAGTGTTTAAGATTGAGTGACAAAGTGAAAATCATGACGAGGATGCAAAAGATGCGGGAATGACACAATTAACAAAAAAAAATATTAATTGGGTAATTAAACGTTTCTTTTAATAAAATGTCGATTAATAAAATCATGCTCGCTAATGTAAACATTTCGATAATGTGAACACACCCGGGGTGTGAATTAGTTCACGTTATCGAGCGTCTGCTGTATTTTCCCCTAATAGGATTGAGGCTGAACACGTCCTTGCTACAAGATAGTCGCTTTATTTGGTATTAATTATTACCCAAATAATTTCCATAAAAAAACTGTATTGCTAAATAAATTGATCGATATATTAAAACTTTAAAAGGTTGGGTCAATATTACTATTAGGTAATATAGTTACATGTCAGATGATGATGATGATGATGATGATAAAATCTGGCAACTGTATAATGTTTTGTATGGTTCAACTTCACCGAGAAACCCTGTATACAATATTCTAGTTATACCAGTATATAACCTTTACCTATTTTACCGAACACTACACATATTAAAACAAACAAATCGTAATAATGTTAACACAATCAGCTCCTGATTTCGATTCTGCTGAAATTTACAAAAACCTTGCATAGGAAAAAAATCAGCGATTTCCATAAATTGGTATTCAGTGAGCCTTTTGTTTACCAATAACAATTTGTTTTCGTAGCGGGTTCGATTGGCAGCAAAATAATTCTCTCCACGCTTGGTTATTTATTAAAACAACTAACAGGCGTGTAATTTTGCAAAAACTTGCTCGGTTATTAAATTTCCGTAGCTGCTTGAAACTGTTTACGACAAATTATTGAATCGCCAAGCATCACGAATGCGGCTGACACGAGAGCGAGGCCGTTCGCAAAAAGAGCAAAGCATTTGCATATAATTCCGCGCGGATGAGTTCTTGATTTCTTTCTTGCTTTTCGTGCTTTCCCTTTGGTGGCGAAGTTTCACGCTCGTTGAAAGAACTTAACGAGCAACCTCGGCTCTCTTTAACAATATTAACAGTTTCCCAACTTCATAAATGATTAAAAACGCCATTCAAATCGACGTTCGCGTCCCTGCCATTGATATCGCAACGCGTATGAATGCGTTTGTTGCTTGAAGTGCCGCTTCGGCCCCGTGAATAGGGTTTTTTTGTGAGTGTTTATCGCCAAACGATTCCTACTCTTTTATATACCCGGTAATAAAAATCGGCTCCTTTGATCTTACTCGACGTTGGCCCCTAGAATGGAGCATTCGCAAGAACCCAATTGCCGTTTCCTCCGTGTTTTTTCGGCAAAATTAGATCAGAAAGAAAAAACCAATACACACTGCCGCGTGTTCATTAGCATTTTATCTCGCCACCAAATTTAAATTCATTATGCGACTCGAAATTCGCATCAGATTCGCTTAATTGGCGAGAAGTAACAATAAAAATAATGTTCGACGAGGTATTTAAATTAACTTTACTCTCATTAACAGTACATTTTATTTAAAACCGATCGATGGAATTTGCATTGCAGGCAGAACTTCATATACTGCGTCCTACGTGATTTCTTTGTATTATCTTACAATTATTTTTTTTAATTTAATTGTATCGAGATTTAATAGGTCTTTACCAATTATATTCAGTGTAACCACGAATTCAAAAAAAAATGAGGGAGATTGAACTGACTCATGAGCATTTTGTAATTGATTCAATAGGCTCGATACTCTGCATGTATCCATATACTACATTCTTTCATTGTCGCATAATAGCATCTACAATAACAAGAATGGATATTGAATAAAGTATTTTCCTGGATAAAAACCCATTCTGTATGGATTTTGTAATGAATTCGAACAGACTTGAATGTTTGCTCATATAGAACAAAAAAACTATCTTTATTGTCTTTACAGTCACTAACAGTATAGGAGCATAAATAATACTTACAACGGCTTTGGCTTATAGTATTTTTCTGGACAGAAAAGTAATATCTTGTATGGATTTTGTAATGCTCGAGTCGGCTCCATGTCAGATGATGATGATGATGATGATGAATTGAAACAAGCTTGAATATTTATTTGCCCACACAGCATAAGCACTACATTTATTACGAGCCACAACTGCAACATATCTTTACACAAGATCATACAAAATATTTGCAATAGTGACTGATTAACGTATTTTTCTGAATAGAAAACTTTAAACGTTTGGATTTCCTAGTAAATTCGAACGAGTCGCTACTGTAGTCTATCATCGCCACGTAATAGCATCTCTAATACTCACAATGCATATTGATTAAAGAATATTTCTGGACAGAAAACGGTTCTGTTTGGATTTTGTAATGAATTCGAATAGGCTTTAATATTAGCTCACATAAAACAAACGAACTCTCTTCATTGCAAGTCACTACTGTATAGGAACATGGATAATACTTAAACGGCTTTTGATTAGAGAGTTATTCTGGGCAGAAAACACCTATTCTGTTTGGATTTTGTAATGAATTCGAATAGGCTTCAATATTTGATTATCTAGAACAGTGATTCTCAACCTGTGGTCCGCGGGCAATTTTCATGTGGTCCGCGAAGCGAACATCTAATGAATTTTAATCTTGGATCTGGATGAAAATTAAAGCATCTACCGAAATTGGTTTACTCAACTTGCAACTGCTTTTATATAATAAGTTTAATTAAATTCATAGTTATTACGGATTTGCATATTTGTATACATGTGAATAGTTAGTTTGGACTTAAAGTGTGTGCATTAATTTGAATTCATATCAATATGTCTTTTTATTTTATAATTAATAAAATACGTTGATAAAACTTCAGGTTTCATTTCATTTTACCGAGTGATATGTGTGAATGTATAAATAAGTAGCGCTTATTTATAATGTTCTGTGAGCATGACATTCAAGCCTAAAGACTTGAATTTACCATCATATTACAATTTGAGCAAATAGTAACAAATACAAACAAATGTATAAAGTAAGTTTAAATATTTTCTTGATAAATATAGAAAAAAAAAGAAATTTAATTTTAACTAGGAACTAAGAGTTTTCGTACTTTTGGAGGGATGGCCGATTGATTTTATATCGATA
>JABXWE010040316.1:0-27838 GCA_014611495.1 Limonius californicus
GGAAAGGACAGGGAGAAAACATATCACAACGAAACATCGAGAGAACGCCAAAATTAATATGAATGAGATAGTGGACGGAGCTGTAGAAAATTTATAAGTGGATTCTGGTTGACCATTACTAATGTGCGGCTTACCCTAAAATAGATTATAGGTATTCAGGTAATATATGGAATAAATTTACTTTGAAGGACTGACAATCATTCAAATTCCCGAAATAAAAAGACAAACGTAGACAACAGGTAGAGGTGTTCAAGAACTTTTCCATAATTAACTAGACAGCTAAAAAATTCTCGTAATGATTAAACATAGGTTAGGTATAGGATACAGATAGTTTATAACAAGAACCCGTATGCCTCTAAATTACTTACAGTATCACAAAAATGATGAAATTAGAGGTAGAATATTAGTTGTAGCTATTATATTTATCTTCTAAATCCTATCTTCGTTAGTGTTTTTATAAAAGGAAGTACAGATATTAGGGGGCGTATTTTTCGTCAACATTAACATCATGATGGTAGGCTCCTTTCCGGTCTTTATAAATTTACAAAACGGCATCTTTAATTAAAAGAATTACTGAATCACTTAGCTTGGGACTGGTATTGTTTTTTCTTACTCATTTTTTTCTGATAATTCCATTCATGTCTACATTTTAAATCGATAGAATTGAGCACGGAATAAAAAGGCGCTAGCCGTAAAACCTGATGTCCACTTTGTTTGGCAGTTTCGTCACAAACATTGATCTGAATATTCCGCTGTATAATAATATTAAGTAGTTGTATCATCGTTAGCGATCTGCAGCATTTACTTTGAAAAACTATACTGCGATCTCTCATAAAATTTTTCTAATTTTATTGAAAGTCAGACGAAGGGAAATAAGCAACTGAAAAATCAGTCATTACAAATATCTTTGTGATAATCAACGACATTTCTAAGAAATTATTTAATAATGAATGCATTATCACAATTCTAGGAATTTTACATGAGAGTTAGTTACATAACTTTCTAAATGTTGTCTAATTTTATTTGAACCATATTCTTGGAATTCTTTTTTTTGTTAAGCCCTGAAGGCATTGCAGCCACTAGGGATTATTGTACCTTAGCTAAACTTAATCTAATTTAACCTATCTATACGTAAAAGAAACTTGTAAAACTGGTGCCCGGTATCGGACCCATGCCCGAACGTCCCGAATTTCTCTGTAGCCTTGGCTGCAAGTAAGAGAACCACTAGCTTACCCAGGCCCCTTTATATTCTTGGGAGTTGCTAAAATACAGTGTATTTCCATAAAGTACAGACCTGTGCAAAAGCGCCAGGAAAAGAGTCAGACCATACTAGTACTAGTGATAATGTCGAATATAATAAAATCGTAACAACAAAGTAATAATGTTGAATGTAAAAATGAGGAATGTGATAAATAAAGGCAATGAACAAATCAAATACAGTTAACGTCGAATGATAAAACGGTCGGATACAAAATATCGAACGGAAATTACGTTGATGATATTAAAAACGATTACAAAAACGTCAAATAAAATTAATGGGAATGATGAATGTAGTCCATCCAATTCAAAAAACTTGAATTGTATTAACGTCGACTTCAATAATGTTGATTGAAAAAAGCAACCGCCACGGTAACGTCGAATGAAAGAACGTGGAATGGAGAAATAGTCGATAGTAGTAAAGTTGATTGTAAAATCGTCGAACGTAATTAATGTACAATGAAAAAAGGTCGAATCTAGTAACATCGAATAGTAAACATCAATTAAATATAAAGATAAAGGAAAATAAAAGATCGAATGCAATATCGTCTAATACAAAAAGTTCAAATGAAAACCATATTGAATGGAAAAAACGTTGGCTGCAATTTCATCGAATGGAAATACGTTGGCTGCAATTTCATCGAATGGAAATACGTTGGCTGCAATATCGAATGGAAAAACGTTGACTGCAGTATCATCGAATGGACAAACGTTGCCTTCAATGTCATCGAGCGGAAAATCGTTACCTGCAATATCATCGAATGGAAATACGTTGGCTGCAATATCGAATGGAAAAACGTTGACTGCAATATCATCGAATGGACAAACGTTGGCTTCAATGTCATCGAATGGAAAATCGTTGGCTACATTATCATCGAATGGAAATACGTTGGCTGCAATATCGAATGGAAAAACGTTGACTGCAGTATCATCGAATGGACAAACGTTGGCTTCAATGTCATCGAATGGAAAATCGTTGGCTGCAATATCGAATGGAAAAACGTTGACTGCAGTATCATCGAATGGACAAACGTTGGCTTCAGTGTCAACGAATGGAAAATCGTTAGCTGCAATATCATCGAATGGAAATACGTTGGCTGCAAGCTGCAATATCGAATGGAAAAACGTTGACTGCAATATCATCGAATGGACAAACGTTGGCTTCAATGTCATCGAATGGAAAATCGTTGGCTGCATTATCATCGGATGGAAATACGTTGGCTGCAATATCATCGAATGGAAAATCGTCTGCTGCAATGTAATAGAATGTAAAAACGTTGGCTGCAATATCATCGAGTGAAAAAGCGTAGGCTGTAATATCATCGAATGGAAAATCGTCTGCTGGAATGTCATAGAATGTACAAACGTTGGCTGCAATATCATCGAGTGAAAAAACATTGGCTGCAATATCGTCGAATGGAAAACCGTAAAATACAAAAAGGCCGAAGGCATATAATGGCGAACGGAAAATTAACTAACGTCGAATTAAAAAATAGTGATCGATAAGAAATTTTAATGGCGAAAGTAACAGCAAAATAATAACTATCGAATAGTAAAACTACAGAATATAATATAACAAATACAAAAATGTGTAGTATATATAATATATGTGATATTACAAATTGAAGTAAGTAAATGTGTTCCTGCATTTATAATTTCATAACAAAAATAATGTGTGCAGTAACTACTTGGAACTATCTTTACAGTGAGTGTCAATGTACGTTATTAAACCAAGTGCTGGAATATCAATTTTGCTAGAATTTGAGATAACAAAATTATATCCGAAAAAGCGTCGATGTGTAGACGGTTTTCGGTTGATTGAACGTCAGTATACATTGACATCTTCCCTCAGCAATATACTGACAAGTAGATGTTATATGTATTTGCTGTATTAGATATTCAAAATAAGTTTAGATCTGAATTTTTGCATTTCGTAATATTTTCATTGGACAATATCATATTCAACGTCATTATTTCCATTTAATATTTTAGTAAATAACATTAGATGCATTATAGCCAAGGATTTTTCCATTTGACATTATTGTATTCGGCGTTTTCATCATTCAACATAATATTAATTTGATATTTTCGAATTAGATGTTTGTGGCATTCGATCTAATTTATTCGATGTTTTGTAATGGACAGTTTTTGTCATTTGACATAATTTCGCTTCGACATTGCTTCCGTTCTACGTACTTGTATTCGACGTATTTCCACCTTTTTGTATTCGGTGTATGAGTTTTTGACATTATAGTCGGTAAAAGGGACTATTAATAGTTTGAATACCAATTAATGTTTTAGCTCGTAAACAAGAAACAGTAAAGGTAGTAATTAATACCGAAGTAATGTGCAAGTAAACTGTATATTTTTAGAACATTGTTGCAAACGGGGAAACCTGAAGGGAATATTGGAAATCACTCAAATTTAAAACCGAAAAAACCAAATTAAAATCAAACCGTTATATCCTTGTGAGAAACTGTGACGCAGCTCAATTTACCTACAAAGACCAAAACTGGAGAAAGTTGAAAATTGACACAAACATTAAAAATAGACACATAATGACGGCTGGTTTTGGTCGACTTCCCAGAAAACAATTTTCTGAGCAATTTATAACCACCTGTGTTTAAGCGACGAGTCGCCTCTGGGTTTCCTGCGAAAAAGGATGTAGTAAAATCGACTTCCTTCCTGTGGAGAAGTCCTTTTTCGACGACAGTTTTCTCTCCCTACCGATCACACTCCAGCAGATACGAGTTCGTATACAGAATTGCGAATCGCAGGCAGTCAATACAACAAAGACGTGCAACCAGTACGCTTGCGTTGTAACCAGCTGGACGCGAACAGCTGACAGTTCCTCCTCCTCCGCTCCCGCGGCCCACTATGATCAGCTGGTCAGGTCGCTAACTGTCAGTTGTGTTCTGATCTCGTTCGTGTTACAGCAGCAAAACGTAAGCCCTTGTTTATTCGTAGGTGTTGTAGTTTCGAATATAGGTTGACATTGGCGAAATCTGCCAAGGGCGAATTTCGCTAATTACTTTGGATTTTAATTTCGGTGCCAATGGGAATCTTAATGGTGCTTTTATGATGATGGAGTGTTCTTTTTAACAATGGACAAGGCGGATTAATTTTTGATTGCTTCATTGTAACCTTTTACAACCGTACTTGAAGCCGTTCGTATGTATTATTTCTATTTAGGCAAGAAAAACGCGCAAACACAAAATACATTCACTTCGGCGGAAAGAAGCCAGTTTTGTTTACAAATACATTCAGCTGGCGTTTATTTATCTTTGCTCAAGGATCTTAGAATTATAAAATAGGTACATTAGCATGTAGCGCAGCGCAGTTATCAGTAAATGTTGGCTTTTAGTGAGCACAACATTCATCCACTTATTTAGAAATTATACCAAATTACTAAAAATAAAACTTGACCTATTCCAACTTATTAATTAGCAAGGTCAAGCCTTAACTGCTCAGGTAGGAATGAGCAATACATTAAAAAAGCTCGTTTCCGTAACTCAATCATGCCATAATTTAAATAAATTAAAAAAAACTAAAAACCAGTGTTGTTAATGTTGTACAGTGTGTTTCAAATGTAAACTATAATACACGACCACCCCATCGAGATTGAACATTTCGAATAAACAAGTCGGTTTTGTTTTAGAAAAACAATTCAGTCGTATTATAATTTAGACAATTTCACAAAAATTAAACAATTCTATCTGAATGTTATATAGTATGTTTCAAATAAAGCAACTTCATAGTGATTCGCATTTCATTTGACTGTGCCATGAATTTATTAAAACAATATTTAAAAAACTTCAAAATCACACACACAAAGTGTTCTACACTGTATTTCGAATGTAAACACATACGACATGCTCATAATTGAAAAATTAATTTCAATGGATTTAATTAAAATCATTGTCTATGTTGTACAATGTGCTCCGAATGTAAAGCGCAGTACGACAACTTTACAATTGAAACATGTGAAACTAGACACATGCGATTCGCTTTTGTTTGGGAAAAACAAATTATTCGTACTGATAATTTGAAAATATTGAAAACATTGACTAGAAATTCAGTTGCATTATTGAAAAAATTAACTCATTTAATTAAAAAAAAAAATTGGTGTTTATGTTGTACAGTATGTTCCGAATGTATAGCGCAGTACAACAACCTTACGATTGAAACATGTGGACTCGACAAGTCCGATTTGCATTTGTTTTGGAAAAACAACTGATTCATAGCGTTAATTTGGAAATATTGAAAAAGCTGACGGAAAATTAAGCTGGCCTAATTGAAAAAATTATTTCTATTGATTAAAAAAATCGATGTCTATGTTGTACAGTGTGTTCCGAATGTATAGCGCAGTACGAGAACCTTACGCTTGAAACATGTGAACATTACAAATCCGATTCGGTTTTGTTTTTGGAATACAACTCATTCGAACCGTTAATTTTAGAAATATTGAAAAAAACTGACTGGAAATTAAGCTTGGATTATTGAAAAAATAATTTCGATTATTAGAAAAAAACAGTGTCTGTGTTATACAGTATGTTGCGAATGTATAGCCCAGTACAACAACCT
The DNA here is from genome assembly GCA_014611495.1 of Limonius californicus. NCBI lineage: Eukaryota > Metazoa > Arthropoda > Insecta > Coleoptera > Elateridae > Limonius > Limonius californicus. Next base: position 5,842 of record JABXWE010040316.1, read on the forward strand.
TACGATTGAACCATGCGAACTCGACAAATCCGATTTGCTTTTGTTTTGGAAAATCAACTTATTCATACCGTTAATTTGGAAATATTGAAAAAACTAACGGGAAATTCCGCTGGCATAATTGAAAAAATTATTTCGATTGATTAAAAAAATCGGTGTCTATGTTGTACAGTGTGTTCCGAATATAAAGCACAGTACGGCAACCTTACGCTTGGAACATATGAACTCGACAAATCCGATTCGCTTTTGTTTTGGAAAAACAACTTATTCGCACGGTTAATTTTGAAATATTGAAAAACGTGACTGGAAAATAAGCTTGCATAATTAAAAAATGTATTTCAATGGATTTCATTAAAATCATATGTTATACAGTGTGCTCCGAATGTAAAGCGCAATACGACAACCTTACGATTGAAACATGTGAACTGGACAAATTCGATTGGCTTTTGTTTTGGAAAAACAACATATTCTTACCGTTAATTTAGAAATATTGAAAAAACTGAAAATTATTTCTGTTGATTAAAAAAATGGGTGTCACTATTATACAGTGTATTCCGAATGTATAGCCCCAATATGCTGGGGTATAGCGCAGTACGAGAACCTCTAGCTTGAAACATGTGAACACGAAAAATCCGATTCGCTTTTGTTTTTAAAACACAACACATTCGTACTGTTAATTTTAGAAATACTGAAAAAACTAACTGGAAATTAAACATAATAACTGAGAAAATTATTTCGATTGATTAAAAAAATCAGTGTGTATGTTGTACAGTATGTTCCGAAAGTATAGCCCAGTACAACAACCTTACGATTGAAACAAGTGAACTCTACAAATCCGATTCGCTTTTGTTTTGGGAAAACAACTTATTCGTACGGTTAATTTTGAAATATTGAAAAACGTGACTGGAAAATAAGCTTGCATAATTAAAAAATGTATTTCAATGGATTTCATTAAAATCATATGTTGTGCTCCGAATGTAAAGCGCAATACGACAACCTTACGATTGAAACATGTGAACTGGACAAATTCGATTCGCTTTTGTTTTGGAAAAACAACTTATTCGTACCGTTAATTTGAAAATATTGAAAAAACTGACGGGAAATTAAGCTTGCATAATTGAAAAAATTATTTCGATTGATCAAAAAAAATCAGTGTCTGTGTTCTACAGCATGCTCCGAAAGTATAGCCCAGTATGACAGCCTTTTACGATTGAAACAAGTGAACTCGACATTTCCGATTCGCTTTTGTATTGGAAAAACAACTCACCTGTACCGTTAATTTGAAAATATCGAAAGAACTGATTGGAAATTAGGCTTCGACTGGCTTTCCAAAACAACAAACTTTACCAAATCGAACGAAAACAAAAAAGGTATCTACATTTACAAGCCCCATATCACCATAACGGTGCCGAATTTGGAAAAAAATTGACTAGGCAACCTCAGCTGTATATGGTTAAAGTTTTTCGCACATGCTTGGAGTCGCCCTGTATAGTTTGTTTCGAATGTAACCCGCATGCGACAACCTTACGATTGAGTCATGCGAACTCAACAAATCTGATGCGCTTTTGTTTTGAAGTAACAAATTTCGTGCTATTAAATTGAAAAAATTGAAAGAAAGACTAAACAATTTGTATATTATACATAGCGTGTTCGAAAGGTAACGGCAACCAGTTAGAAGCCCGTGCAACAAAAAACAATAACGGAAGTTATGATCAAAACATTTATCTTTTTGACAGAATTAAACATGGCTTTCATAAAATTACAGTTTTGTATTTTAAGCCATGATAAGAAATGTTTGCCTCGGAGGATAGTAATTTTGACATATTACTGTGCATAAAGATTTACTTTGGACATGTCTTGTATAATTAGATAATGTTCAAGAAATTTTACTTTTATTTAAATAACAAAAAGAACATAGAACACTCCAATTATGACTTTCGCCTTATGCAGAAATCTAAAGCAATACTATTAAAGTCCTTCATGCCAGTGACACTTTTATTTACTATTTTCTGGGGAAAGAAAACGCGTTATGTCGAATCAGCGTTAACCGTGGTGTTACTGTATTTACAAGCCAAACAAGGGAGCATCTAAGTTATAGTGTAATAGACCTTGAATCAAAATAATTATGGTGGACCTATATTGTTGCCCGCCTTCACATGAATGGGAATACAGACGAAATATTTTGACAATTGTATTTATTTAATCATAAATTCAGGTTAGAACTATCGCTTTAATAGTGTCGTTATTTCGAGGTGTCGAAATCTACTGCAAGCTGTAGGTTCCCTTCATGTAGATACTATTGTTTCACATAAGTTTCTCTTGAGCCAGTCGTGTATTTATTAATATTTTTCCTCTCAACTTTAACGTTGTTTTGAAATCTACAAGCTGTGTAGGTCCCCTAACACATAAATATACTACGGTTAAACAGATGTTGCTGTTGTGCCATTCCTTTTAGTAAAATGTTAATGTTGCCTTCGAATCTACCAAAAGCTTTAAATATTTACTACTGTTTTGCAGACATATACCTAGTGTAAGGCATTTCTAAAAAAAGTATTATCATGACTTTAAGGATTTTAAAATTATTTATCGGTGCACTCTGGAGTATTTAGAAATGTTATGGCTTTTCGACGATAAGTAACTGTGCGTAAAAAAAACGATAAAATGACCTCAAGACGAACTTCAACATGATGACTGAGATTTTCCCACCCAAATGTTAACATTCTTTGACAGACAGATAAGTGATAATTAAAAATTTAATGAATCAAAAAATTTGTCTGTATTCAATTAATTTGAAAAAGGGAACATAAATAATTATGATTCTACCTAAAAACATTTCTTCAGCTTTGAGAATATGCTGCACTAAATTATGGTACGAAATAATGCAAAAGTGATTCCAACAAGATTGGATTTTTGATTGATTGTGTTTATAATTTATTAACGTCATTTTTAAATTTTTACTGCATAAATTGAATATACACTTTCTTACAAAATTATTTTATAATTAAAATACTAACATTTGGATGCTTGTGTTTAGTAGCCACCCCGGTTATAAAAGTAAATGTTTTAAAAGAAGATAGTGGATGCTGCAAGTTTGTTTATTATTTACGTTTCCTTCTAAGAAGTGAAATCCCCTTACTTTCAGCCCCGTAATGCCATCTCTCCAGCCGAGTACAGCATGTATTTTTAATATTTAGTTTACAATGATTTTATGTAGAAACTGTTTTACTTTTTAAGCCTAATATTCTGTTAGTATAGTTACATGTATACAGTAGGGGAGAATTTATTCTTATAACGCAAATATTGACACAAAATCGGTTGCCATCACTGTCGGCTCCCTTTATGAACAATGTGGTAATAGAAATAGTTTTAGATTAGATAAAAAGGCGTACAGTTAATTGGCGATCAATAATACGCCTGGAATGCTTACGTTTATAAATAGACTTAAACGTTTGAAATAGCCAAGAGTGTTAGAAACAATATACATACTTATTTTTCGAAGTCTGTCTATTGTACAGGGTGCCTCAAAATTGACGCTCTTACCCGTTTGGTATTTGAGGAGGAGGTCTAAAACAAATAGAAAATGAAGAGTGAAAATTTTTCTAATTGTCCTGGTTGTCGAGCTATTGATAAAAAAGTAAATAATAAGTTTTATCGCACGGTCGGTCGAGTTAGTTGTGTAACATAATTCAATTAGGTGTTATAGCGATGTTAAAAGTTTATTACTCGTTCTGTCAAAATGATAAGTATAATAGTAATAGTAGTAGTAGTATGAAAGTATTATGTATAAACTCTTACTGTATGTTTTACGGTTTTATGATTAATGTGATTTTTCACACAGTCCAGAAAAAAATGGCAACGTCCCAAAATAATCCGTTTTAGGTTTGTTTTACCGGCATTATTTTTGTTTTAAACTGAAATGCTTGAATGATTTCGCCAGCTAGTCTCATGTCGCTACCATCTTCGCAGATTTCAGTTCCCTTTAGTTAGATAAGTGATCTACGTTTTATTAGGTCATAATAAATTTACAAACTTAATATACAAGTTCCTGTTGATAAAATGGAAATAACATATTTGAAATCGAAAAAAATTATTATTTTTTAATTGTTCATAATGCCTTTAAAGGTCTCCAGATTTAGAGCGTGGATTTTTGGGGAATGTGTAGTCATGCTAAAATCTGTCGACATTACTCCATGTATCCAAGATGGACTAAATAGTTCTGTGCGAGGGGTAACCAGGTAGGTGCTCGGTAGATCAGAACGGATGTGCGCATGCGTGACTGCTGTGTGACAGGTTGCCTGTACAACTGTGTTTACATGAAAATGTTCAAATTATCCCTACAGCCTCCAGATTTACAACCTTTATTTTTGAGGACATCTAAGGTAGCTTTGGAAATCATTGAATAATCTGGCTAGATCATTCGATGTTTCCAACATGAAGTAGACAGTAATGTGCTGAAGTTGGTTCAGGAAGCCGCTCAGTAAATCAGAATGTGTGTGTGCGCATGCGTGACTGCTATGTGACAGGTTGCCTGTATAATTGTTTTTACACAAATGTCACATGGCCTGCAAGGTCATCACATATGAATCCTGATTTTTTGGGACACGTACAGTTGCTAAAAAGTCATGGAATTATCTGTCTAGAAAACGCCATGTTTCCATGATAGATTAAACTTTCATTCGTTTGGTTTGGTTCAGGCAAGTGCTCAGTAGATCAGAACGGGTGTGCGCATGCGTGATTGCTGTGTTACAGGTTGCCTGCATGGCTATTTTTACATAAAAATGTTCAAATTCTCCCTACGGCCTCCAGATTTATAATCTGGATTTTTGAGGACATCTAAGGTATCTATGGAAATCATTGAATCATCTGGCTAGATCATTCGATGTTTCCAACATGAACTAGATTGTAATGCCCTAGCGTTGATTCAGGAAAGATCAGAACGGGTGTACGTATACGTGACAGCCTACCTGTGTGACAGGTTGCCTGTATAATTATTTTTACGCAAAACGTCAAATGGCCTGCAAGGTCTTCACATATGAATCCTGATTTTTAGGGACACGTACAGTTGCTAAATAAGTCATGGAATTATTTATCTAGATAGCCGGTCTCGGTGGTCTAGTGGTTAGGGCATTTGCATTTAGATCCAAGGGACGTGGGGTCGAACCTGGCCGAAATCAGTGAGATTTTTCTAGCGGGGAAAAATGTGAAAGTGCACCTTCAGTCGGATAAGAAGTAAAGCCGTAGGCCCGTGCCACTGCGATGTGTGGCACGTTAAAAATCACTACTGGAGTCGGAATTACTCCAGATAGGTAAAGTTCTTAGTTAGGGTGTACAATAAGCCAATGATGGCTGCAGTGCTTAGAAATGTTTGGAAAACCGCGTCCTAGATCTCTTTCTTTCAAATCAACAATCATCTGTCTAGATAACTCCATGTTTCCACGATGGATCAAACTGCTATTCGTTTGGTTTGGTTCAGGCAGATGCTCAGTAGATCAGAACGGGTGTGCGCCTGTGTGACAGCCTACCTGTGTTACAAGCAGCCTTCATAACTATTTTTACATAAAAATGTTCATATTATCCATACGTCCTCCAGATTTAAAGCCCGAATTTTTGAGTACATCTAAGGTAGCTATGGATATTATTGAATAACCTGGCAGTAGATCAGAATGGGTGTGCGCATGTGTGACAGGTTGCCTGTACAGCTCTTTTTACAAAAATGTTCCAACATTTGCAGTTTTACATAATGGATGTTTAGGGACATGTAAAGTAGTTGTAAAACTATTGAATAATCTTTCTAGATGATCCTCGTGCTTCCAAGGTAGACTAAATTGTCATGAGCACGGTTTGCTTCAGATAAAGTAAAGTCCAGTTGCTCTTAGTCTGCATGCACGTCATCAATTACTTGTTATTTAGTATTGATAGTGCCAATTCTACAAAATTTAAAAATTCATTTTTTGTTTGTTAAATTACGGAGTAAAATCATGTTTATTCGTAAGGTCATGTAACGTAGTTGTGACAGTTATGATTTTGATTTTTAATATTTCATAGTTCCTGTGTAAAATTCGAAACTACATAAAAACTAGGGATTTTGTTTCTTCACGTTCGCGCCCTGTTTTGTATGTCCACATGTTGCTCTGAAAACGAATTCGTGTTTTGCGTGTTATGTGACATACAGTTTAAGATTTTTGGTTGCATACTTTCATTATTCGCTGTATAAACGTAGTAAGGTGTGACGTCACCAAATAACTTATGACGTGCACGCGGAGTAAGGGCAACTTGAGTTTCGGTGCTCAGTAGATCAGCACGGATATGCGCATGCGTGACTGCTGCGCGACAGGTTGCCTGTATGGTTAGCGCTCTTTTTATCTGTTTGACATCTACCATGGGGATTAGGGATGTTAACAATGTACCACGGAATTCTGTAGTGCAATGTTGAACTAAGCACTAGTGCACACATACTTGAAATATTCATCAAATTCGTAAAGTAATAGTATAGATAGATAGATATACGGGTATTTCAGCTCGCTCGAGAAACTTATTTTTAACATTAGTTATGCACACTAAATAATTCTTTATGCAAACTAAATAATTCTTTAGTCCTGTATTTAAGCGTGTGAGTTAATGAAGACCCTAATAAAACTTTGCTATCTGTCCTTGTTTGTAACAATAGGAAAAAACTATGTATGATATGACAGTTTTACTCAAAATAAATTATAACATTTCTGTGCATATTATGAATCTTCTTGTGGAGTGAATTCATTATAATCTACAAACTTTACCACCGTTTTCCTTACAAATAATTCATAAACCATCACTGATTATTTTTTTGCATTTAAGAATCTCTTTGTCGTAGTGTTGTGATATAATAGTGTTTTCCTCGCGATGTAACTACGCCTACCCATAAATCCTTGAATAATTAAACTATTGGCTTCTATTTCCATGGTATTTTGTAATCTGCTGATATTTAGATTTATACCCAATTGCTTCATGTGATTGTAATTGCAAAGTCTTCGTAGATGTTTGATTTGCTTACAAGGCATTCAAACAAGCAGGTCATGAAAATATTACGTGACGGGAATTTTAGTGCCAATAGTTGCATAATTACAAAACGAGTTTCCTTTAACGGCGCGCCGTAAAAGCTTAATTTTCCAGGTAAAAGCAGAAAACTCCGTCGCAGCGAATGATATCCGCCGGTCGTTAAATTTCAGGAGTGGTTTCTAGCCAAATGGTATACGACAACACTTTTTCAACATTACAATGCTAATTAAACTAATTTGAAGTGGGTTTAAAATAAAGAATTAACCAAGGACTTTTTCAGCCGGTTACAGTTAATTTAATTCCACATCGTTTTGTAAAGGCAATCGGTGACATTAGCCGCCGTGTAATAATACACCTCGGTATAAAATACCTAGAAATGATCAATTTTAATTACGTTTTCATGTCAAAGTTCATTTAATGTCTCATATCTCCGCTAACATCAACCTCAGTCAAGCAGCTTAACGACGCCTGGCTTTTTCAGGAATTTGTGTACGTAACGTACGTACGCAACCGCAGTGCAATAAAAAAATTAATAGACATAAACAAACGCCAAAAATACTTTTGGCCAATATTTGTAGTTCTAATCGTTGCTTCCAGCAGCCTTGCACCAAACGTGTGTAATTCTATTGCCAACAGTATATTTGTCCCATGTGTTTTATACACCTACACCTTGCAGTCTTCCGGTCAAGGCTGCATTTCTGAAATCCAACTTGCCTAACTAATTTTTGAGCGTGGGTCTAAAATTGCTTCGATGTCGGAAATGTCATTCTTATCGTCGCTACAATTGGAGTTTTAGATTAGATGGGTGTTACGTTTGAACACAAGTTTTACCAATCTAAACGGATTTCACCTATTTGCGACACAAAAGGAAGTTCTTGTCCTATTAATGAGTATTTTACAAACAGTTTTAGAAATACGGGGTGTTGCCAAATCTGTCGAACTTGGCCCAATTACCGAAATGTGGGCTTTAATTTTTCAAACAATTAACAACCTCATCTACTACAGCTGGCAAAATTTGATTTATCTGGTCACTCATTAAATTCTGGCGCTGGAAGGCACTCTTTTTGTTTTGTATAGCCTTTATGGAAAATTTTGTTCATCACATTGTATATCATTAATGCGTAATGAATCCAGACTGAATTTCACTAATTCAGATATTAATTAGTGGGGTGGCTTAAGACACAAAGTTAGGGCCATTACCATTTACGGTTGCTGGTGTTGGAGATTGATGGGTTGAATTTAAAATTCAAGATACACCTATAAAATAGTATAAAACTTACATAATTTTTAAATAACTGTGTAAAGTTGTCATACCTTCGTCGTGGAATTGGATGACGCTGACGTTTAGCTAACCTTTGGAGGTAGCATTATCAATCTGTAATGAAAAACCCATTACGCTTTGATCATGCTACCTGCAACGGTTAGCGAAACGTCAGCATCATTCAATTCCTCCACGGCGCGGTCTAGGCCCGAAGAGATAATGTTAGACACAAACCGCGGAAGCAGAAACTTCACATCACTGTGTAAAATATTAAAATTCTCCTGAAGTATAATCTGTTATAATTATTAGGTTATTTGGGAGTTAACTAAACACTTGTATAAGGGGAGAGTTCCAAATCTTTCCAGCGTGACCCCTTGAACGCTGTAATTTTTCAAATCTGCAATTATCAACCTCATCTACTACAGTTAGTACAATTTGATTTATCTGGCCACTCATTAAATTCCTGCCGCCGGAAGACTCTGGTTTGTATAGCCTTTCAGAAAAATTTTGTTCATCACATTGCAATGCTGGCTGATTTTCACAAATTGTCAACATAACTTTCCCATAAAGAACAATGTTATCTAAATTAATTAGTGGAATGGCTTACGATATAAAGTTGGGGCCATTACTATTTACAGTTTCTGGCGTGGGAGATTGATGGGTTGAATTTAAAAATCAATAGTGCAGTACTTCAATATAGTAATAGTATAAAACTTCAATAATGAATAAATAGCTTTAAAAATATATATTCAAATTCTGCCAAAGTATATCTATTAGCGTTATTTGAGTGTTAACCTAAACACTTGTATAGAGGTAGTTCCAAATCTTTCCTGCCTGATTCCTTGAACGAAGTAGTAGTGATGTAATTTTGTAATTCTTCCAATTATCAACCTCATGTACTACAGTTAGTAAAATTTGATTAATCTGGCCACCTATTAAATTCTGACGCTAAAGGATACTTTACGTTTTGCATAGCCTTTATAGAAATTGTTGTTAATTACATTGCAATGCAGGCTGAATTTCACAAATTCTGAATATTACACTATTTATCATAAACAACAATCTAAATTAATTTACTGGGGTGGCTTAAGATACAAACTTAGGGCCATTACTGTTTAAAGTTGCATGCGCGGGAGTTGATGGGTTAAATTTAAAAATCAAGATAGAGATAGTACATATAAAACTTGCATAATGACTGAATAGCTTTGTAATATACATTCAAATTCTGTCGCAGTATAATTATAAGCGTTATTTGAGTGTTAACGTAAACACTTGTATAGAGGTAGTTCCAAATCTTTCCAGCCTAACCCTTTAAACGAAGTAGTAGTGATGTAATTTTTTATTTCTTCCAATTATCAACCTCATCTACTACAGTTAATAAAATTTGATTAATCTGGCTACCCATTAAATTCTGACGCTAAAGGATACTTTACGTTTTGCATAGCCTTTATAGAAAATGTTATTAATCATATTGCAATGCAGGCCGAATTTCACAAATTTTGAATAATACACTGTCATAAACAACAATCTAAATTAATTTAGTGGGGTGGCTTAAGATACAAACTTAGGGCCATTACTGTTTACAGTTGCATGCGCGGGAGTTGATCGCTCGACTTTAAAAATTAAGATAGAAATAGTATAAAACTTGCATTCTAGCGAAGTGTTAACTAAGCTCTTGTATAAATGGAGTTCCAAATCTTTCCAGCCTGGTCCATTGAACGAAATAGTAGTGATGTAATTTTGTAAATCTTCAGTTGTTAACCTTGTGCGTCACAACTGGAGCTGAAAAAACTGTACATTTTTTTTGAATCCGCTAAGTGTGCAAAATGGAAGACGACCGTTTTGAACGGAAGACACTCATTACATTTCTAACACTGGAAGACATTACTCCAAAAGAAACAATAAGAAAATGACGAAATAACTATACTACGTACGTAATCTCTTACGCAAATTTTGAACCGCAAAGGTCGAGAAACGAAGACCAACAGATGAAAATATCGCTCGTATTGTGAAAATAGTCCTAGCTAATCGTCCGGTTACAAGTGCAAGAAATAGCAACAAGACATGCTGTTTCTTTTGGTAAACGAGAACGGATTCTACACGTTCTTCATTTGGAAAAGGCGTTTGCAAAGCAGAGAACCTATTGCGTTTTCGATCAAGAATCTTGACTATTACACGGTAAGGTAGCTGCTTCACGACAACACCTCCTCGCAAAATTGTAAAGACACCAATCATGAATATGACATTTCTACGGCCAGCCACTGTATATTCTTGACTCCTACATAACAATTTTACGTATCAATAAATTTAAAGCGATAATTCAGGAGTAATATATGTCTGTACCACTCTGAACCGGAAGGAGTATTTGATTATGAAGTTGTTGAAATATTCGTATGAGCAATAGAAAAATGAAAATATTTCCTTTAAGCAGTTTTCAGTAGCCTACTTGGACTTGAAAGATTTGGAACTGCCCTCGTATATCCTTGCCAACAAATGTAAATTTTAAAAAGTTTTGTAATTTAGTTTCTGATGAAATAAGAATGAAATACGTGGAACTATTTTCCAATAGTAGAAAACAATTATATAGTTCATTTAGTTTTAGGTTTAATAAACCCATTTTCAACAGCCATCGTCGCTTAGATAAAATACAAATGTAAGAATAACGAGTTTTGATTACATTGTTTATAAAAATCGTAAATAAACTGAATGTCAATGGACGAAAAAGATCAGTATTTTAACTGTCCCGACTGATAACTATAGTAAATCGGTACAAAACATTAAGTACACTTGTTCGCAGTTTACAATAATGAAAAAAACTGTATTAAATAAATGAATGTTGTTTTTATCCTGAAGGTAATCTAGTAATTCACAATGGCAACATTATTGCGCTGCGTATTCCTGGGGAAGCATTTTAACATTGAGTTACCTTTTTTAGCAGATTAGACAATACGGCTTATTATAAAACGATTACGGCATTAGTAATCCAATAATTATTTAAACTATTGGGTGACGTTAAATGCGACCACGTCAACTTTTTTTGATTTAAATTCCAAGGTGAACCTGGCTAAAAACGCTTTTGTATTGATGAATCAAGAAAAGCCACATCAGTTTTGCGAAAAAGTTGCGTTAGCAACTAACTTATTAACTGAAACTTATAAATAATACATTAGGGAAAAAATAACAAACCCGCTAGAGTTTGAACCTAATCAAAATTAGTCTCCGAGTGGTTACTTGCTGTGTCATGTTTTGCAAATGAGATTTTTGTAAATAATAGCGTTACATAACACAAGAACAAATTACCAAACGTTTTGTCTTGTGTTTTTGCACCCAAACTTTCCAATCTGTATAGTAAATATGTTGATTTTAGTTTTTGTTAGATTTGATAACGAATGTAAATATTTTTAAAGCCGCCCTGGATTTTCCATCTTTCTCAGTTTTTATGTTTACATTTTTTTAAACCCGACTAACCCATATTTTTGTATTTACGTAAAATGATAATGAATTGTTGATTTTTATTGTTGCTATGCTTAAGTCATAGCGTAAAAATAAATACTTGACAACAATATTTGTGTTACCGGGTAAAATTCTAAATGTTTGTTAACTGTGTAATTATTTGCTTTTTAAAGTATTCCGTTTGGTTTTCCAGTAACCCACAATTTAAAATTTATGTAATAATTATTTATATAATTTTACAATATTTTTAGGGGCTTAAAAATATCTCAATTCAAAATTATTGTACTTCTATCTTATTAAAATATGCGCTTGACGACTGGGAGATATTTTTGAAACTAGTCTAAACTGTTCCAATTTCCTGAATTTTTTAATAATTTTTTTTTAACTTAGTAAGCCAATTACCGAAATGGTAGGGTTTTAATTTTTAAAATCTTCAATTATCATTTACTGCAGCTGGTAAAATTGATTTAACTAGCCACTCGTGAAATGTCTGACTTTGTTTATAGCCTTTATTGAAAATTTTATTCATCACATTGCAATACAGGCTGAATTTCACATTACTAAAATCACTAAAATGAGCAATGATATCTAAATTAATTAATGGGGTGGCTTAAGATATAAAGTAAAGAACCATTACTATTTACAATTGCTGGCGTGGGAGACTGATGAGTTGAATTTAAAAATAAACAGAGTAATACTTCAAGATACACTGGTAGACTAGTATAAAACTTGCGTTTTTGTATTTACTAAAATAATCATGATTTGTTGTTTGTCATTCTTGATATTCTTAAATCATAGCCTTTATGGAATATTTTATTCATCACATTGCAATACAGGCTGAATTCTACAAATTCTGAATATAATATTACCATCAAGAATAGTATTATCTAAATTAATGGGGTGGCTTAAGATATAAAGTACGGGCCATTACTATTTACAGTTGCTGGCATGAGAGACTTGAAATGACTCTAAAAATCAACAGTGTAGTACCTCAAGATACTCCGACGTAATAGTATAAAACTTGGCAGTTTTGTATTTACATAAAATGATAATGATTTGTTGTTTTTCATTGTTTGTATGTTTAAATCATAGTGTAAAAATAAATACTTAACAACAGTATTTTTGTAAACAGGTCAAATTTTCCATGTTTGTTAATTGTTAAATTATTTTCTTTTGGTTTTCCAGTAACCTAGACTTTTAAAATTATATAATTATTGTCACAACCATTATATTACACAAAATAAGAATAATTCTTTTACTCCCTAAATTATTTATTTCCTTTTACAGTACTTTTAAGGGCTTTAGTGTTCTTAAAAATATCTCAATTCAAATGTCTTATACCTGCTTCTATCTTATCAAAAATAAGCACTTGGCAACTGGGAGATATTTTTGAAATTTGTCAAAATTTTTCTTGATTCCTGAATTTTTTATTTAATTTTATAAACTTAATGAACCGCATTTTCAAATTGTGTAAATAATATAGATATTCTTGCTTTGCATTTGTTACCTTGCCGCCGCCGGTGTTGCTATTGTGTCGCAGTATATATTTTCGAATTCTCTGGAAAATGTTCCATCTGCTTGAATTATGTATTTACTATTCTGTATGATAGTAACCCACATTTTCAAATATATGTGAAAAGGTATGTTTAAATCCTTGCTTTTCGGTTTTGCCACCTTTGTAACGCACTAAAAATAAGCACAAACGTCTGCAGTTGAAATATTTTTTAACTCGCCGGATGATTTTCTAACATCGTGACCTGTCTATTTACTATTACATTGTTTTTACGTCTTACAGGTGTTTAGAAATATGTCATCAGATTCGCTATTGCATTTACAAATCTAATAAAAAATAACCACTTAAATGGTTACTAAAGTGACCCAAAATAGGATTTGCTATTGTTCAACGTGCGGTTTTTTAACTAGGAGACACCATACTATGTAAGAATGAAATTAATTGAAAAACTTTTCGAAAAATTCATAAGAACTGATGATAAAAAATTGCCAAAGATAGTGCAAAAATATCGTAAAATTAACCTACCTTTATGGTATATGCAAACTTAGTACTTATACGCATTTTCAACTTATTACAAACTATCCTCATTTGAGAATCTAATACGTACAATCCAATGTTAAGATTTATTTAAATTTGTTGCAACAAAAACAATGCCACTATTCTGCAGTAAATTTATCTTGTGGTACACTATACGTATTGTCTTTTACATTGGCTTTCCAGCGGTCAGGTAGGGCGGCCTTGAGCCCCGATGACAACATGGGAGCGATGTAATGGTTTTAGATGTATATTACATTTAATTTTGAATTGCCAGATTGGTTTAGTGTTCCATAATCATAACAAATTTGATCTAACCTGGATTTATAGATGTTTACATTTTTCTTTCCGAAATCTACTAACCCACATTTTCGAATGTATGTAAAAAACATATAAATTCGTGCTTTTCTTTGTTACCGCCGTTGTCACTAAAAATAAACACTTGACGACTGTAGTCTGAATATTTTTGATAATAGCCAAAAATTTCGAATTTTTCATTTACCTCTACATTGTTTTTCGGACTGTAAATGTTTTTCAAAAATGTCAATTCTGATTCATTTTTGTTACTTTTATATTAAGCCAAAAATAAAATACTTGACAACCGTAAGATATTTTCGAGCAAGCCAAAATGTTTCCTACCTCGTAAATTTTTTGTTTACTTTTTTTTCAAAATCAGCTGGTTGTGACAGGGAAAAAAATGTACTTTCGTGGTTGCTTCCTACACAAAATTGAATGCCACACGAACGCCCCAGTTCAGCGATGAGGCAACTCCTATTTATAATCTCCCAGCTATGATACAAAATTGCACAATACTTGCAAAACTTTGGTAATTTCCCCCTCAAATGGTGGATTCAATGCTGCTTCAGCTCATTATATGACAAGTTATGCCGTAGATTGTTTATATTAACCATTTCGGGAGCAGTTTTGTGCGCTTTTGCGGCTTCCAAAATCGTTGTAATATTGAATTCCTTCGGGAATTTTATTTTCCCTGAAAAGTACTAACGTTGCTAATTTATCCGGCTTTAAAATATTTTATAGGTGCGTGTTGTGCGTTTTCGCCACCGGAAACGTTCATTATTATTTTAAAAGCTATCCAGGAAAGATAGCCGGGTACACCCCGGAGATTTTAGTGTAAATTGTGAGCGCGAAAGAAAGGTGGGTTAAAATTATTTAATAACGTGGTATTGCCTGGTTGTATACGAAATAATAAAATAAACAAGCTTGTAGTGTTAGCTTTTGTTATTTCGGGTATAATGTGGGTGAGCGAGAAAAGGCCTAACAAATAAAATTTATAATATATGCCGTGAAAACGGTCTGTAAAAATTCTATGATACTGGTTAAAAAGTTTTAAAACTACATTTTATCGAGACCTAAAATATACGGTATCAAAGATACGACCATAATTCTATTGCATTTCTGATAATGAGATGCATTTCACATAATTTTAAATAGAACCGGTAAATGTATATAAAAATGTAGGGCTACCAAGTATTCTGCACCCTAACCAGGACCTTTTCGAGACTACGAATAAGAAACTGTGCTTCCCAGAAGCGATTTTTTTGAATGCAAAATAGGTTGGTTAAATCTATTTTAAAATTATTAAAAAAGAATACAAGATCTTCCATATAATGCTAATCATAACTACAGATATCATTTCGAAAAAATTACGGTATAGTCAATTTTAAGTATATTAGTATTTATGACTGGCACGTTTTGTAACATTATCATCATCGTCGTCGTCGTCATTTCTCATTTGTAATTATATCATACTTCTGGTTAACAATTGCAAGAGTTATTACAAAGTATCCATATTTAGATATACCATAAAATTGATTTTATATAGAAAATATTGCCAATTTGGAAAAAAATATCATTTCTAAATCTACTGAAATTAATGGTATTATTTATATAATTTCATAGTTTCATATGTTTTTTGACTGGCAAAATTGTACACTTCAGTTCAAGGCCGAAGAGTGATCCTTGATTCAGAATGTTAACTGGTTTTCAAAATTAGCTTGGAGTGCTATTTCTATAAATTTGTTAAGTTAATAATTAATATGCCATACATTTTACAACATGTACAGGAATGTTGCTTCCAAAAAAGTACTTACTATTCTACCGACAGGAAGATACCTACTTGGCAATCCAACACTATACGTGTGATATTAAACATGTTGCATGTGTAGTGAGGAGTTTGGACTTTTATTCCTAACTAGAATTTGATAAATTTAAAACTAAATGTGCCACATAAAATTTTGAATCCTCGAGGAGACTGTTTCTTTTAAAGAAATGCTTACTGCCCTGCAAAAAAATAGGATACTTGGTAACTTTAGCCATATACATTGGACTTCAATCGTTGACTTGGTGAATGAAACATCTCCAGAGTCCAGAGGTGTTCCTTAACCAAGTTAGTTCAAGTTCCTGCTGAAGATAGCAGCTTAGTTGCCGAAATACGTATTTACGTGTTCTAAATATCACGGTGGCAAGGGATTTTTCCAAAGTTATACATACACACATAATTTTATTAAAAGCCTTGAATGTGTAGTCATTATTTTGAAGATTTGTTTGTACCTTGAATGTCTTAAATTTAATTTTAAAATCAAATTAGTATTTAAAGTGCATAAAGAAATAGTACTTACTCCCCTGCCAATGTACCTACCTTCTTTGGCAATCCATGCCTGATATTAAAAATAAGTGGACGCGACTGCCTCCCTGGACTTTCCCATACTGGAAACTGTTCATATCATCTTTATTCAACAGTAGAGTTATTTTCCTCAAAACGGTTGTTCAAGTGCTATCCTAAAACCTTGCCTCGTAACGAACAGACTTACAAGGTTTGTAAGAAGTTCCGCCAAATATCTGCGGTGCCCCTTAATTTCCTTTTAATATGCAACCAGGCATACTTCATTCTCTACTACTATATACGTCGCGCGGTCTAACTAGTACCGATCGCTGTTGCTACCGAGGTAAAATTTTCCAAGTCCCTGGAAATTATATTTTGTAGGGCATAAAAGATCGATTTTTTTATTTTCGCGGAAAAAGATTCTTTGACGCAAACAAATAACAACCGTTAGAATAAAAAAAATATTTTTCTAAAAAAGAGGGGGGAGAGGGCCGGTGCGCTTACATATATCCACGAGTGTAATATTTCTTTGCATATTCATATGCTCCATTACGTACTGAGTGATTCAGTGAAAACCCCAGCTTTCTATCTTTTTTCGTTTATTAATTAAAGGAGTTTGAAGTTTCAAACTTCCAAGCTTCGTAGAGGGCGCCACAGGAAAATTACGGAGTTCTTCAAAAAACATATCGATAGCCCCTTGCGAGGTCTATCGACATATGAAATTTAAAAACATTCCTTGGAGCAGTTTTTGAGAAATAATTTTTTGAAAATTTCCAAAATTTTGAAAATTCGTAATTTAGGCCCCTTATAATTTTTTAAATTACTTTTTATATCACCTCATTTTACCCTTCATATACTATTCAGAAAATAAAAATCATTTGAATCGATTCATCCGTTTTCGAGTAATTGGGCGTTAAACTCAAAAATTTCAAAAAATCATAGCGCCCTTCAGTTTAAAGCTAGCGAGTTCCGCAAAAACTAACAGATTTGTCTTATAACCCTCTATCGTTATCCGCGATAAAAGTTTCAAAATTGTAATCACGAAAAAAGTGATACCAAAAAAACATGCGTAACTTCCGCTTCCGGTTTCGGATTTTTTGAAAAGCTTATTTTTTCGATGAATTTTCGATACACCCCCGCATTCCAAAGCGCATCAAAATCGGAGCAATACTTTCGGCTGTAGGAGCGTCACATACGTACGTACATACGTACATACGTACATACGTACGTACCCACCCACAGACAGACATTTTTTAAAAACCACTTTTTTGGGTTCCTAGAGACCCAAAACGGATATATCCGTTAAAATCTCGATTTCGAAAATTTTCATGATTTCAATACTTACCCTATACCTATAAGGTATGGGAAAGTAATAAGGAGTTATGTTACTTAGAAGATATGGTGTAGAGATTTAATTTGCTCAATATGCATTTAAAGCCAAGTATAATAAGGTTTTTTTTATCCTACAGGGGACTGTTCTTTCTAAAGTACTTGCCATGGTACTAAAAATAGGGTGCTGTGGCAATCCTAATCTTACATATAATCAGAATTGTTTGACATATCTTGAAATGTATTAGTGAATGGGAATTGAACTTGCAAACATCTACTCACGTAAAATTATGTTAAGCTACAGCTATTGAAGTGGAAGGTCCACGTCTATTTGTGTTTTCAATGTTATAAACTCCAGAAACTCATTACAAAAAAATTGCACCTAACCCCATTTCGTGGATAACCACCATTGATCAGTTAATTTTTTCCATAGAATTCTTTGCTCCAGAGCTGATTCTAATTAATTTAGTAATAATGTTTAGGCCACACACACAAACTTGTAATATTTTAATTAGTAATTAAGCTAGACTTACAGCCTGGTACCGCAGAAATCCACTACATGTAATAAGAAATCCGCTTGGCATTTATTCTGTGGTTTGAAGCTGTCACCGAGACAGTGTCTCCGCAACTGTCGCCGTGAATATTACTATTAGGTTATGTTACGCTATCGAAAGTATGTCATTTCTATTAACAAGATAAACATTGAGATCCACAAGAAATACGCCAAAGCAGTGGCGTAGCCGGAATTTAGGTACAAAGGATCAAAACCAGTATATTAAAAAATTACTTTTTGTGTATGAAACTTTTCAAAAACCTACCTAAATTAGTAAATTAATTGTCTTTTTGATTAGAACATGTAGTAAAACATTCTTTACTAACAAATATAATAAGTATAGAGTAATCGCAATGTAGTCAATACTAACTATTAATTTATTATAACTAAAGTTAAATTCATTAAAAAAACTAAACTTTGCAAAAGCACTATTAACGAGCAATATTTGTCGTATTTTCAAGTCCAACCCAGTATTAACATGAAGTCTGTTGCTGATTTAGCGTTTAATTATGATTAAGTGATTCAGCCTTATAATTTTTGTATATTATATTTTAATACATTAAATTTTGTACACGTGTACGGTAAGGCAAAATTGGGTCACTAGATGACTGCAAAATGCATCATCTTGGCAACGCTGGTCACCAATATTTGCCATGAATTTCTATTTTTATGTTTAAAATTGTATCTACATATAAATATATACAAAGTGATTTTTTAAAAAGTCAATTGCAGCAAGCCTAGAAAAAAAGCTATTCCGTCTGCAGTCAGTTGTAATGAGCTTTGAATGAACATTTACCTGTATGTCAAACTGTGTGGACAGTTAGGTAGTTAAAAATTTTGGCCCAACAAAATGTGAAAATGAACAAGTATTTAGTTCAACTGATTTGTAATTTATTAAGGTAAGTAAATTACAGGTTTTTCGTCAAGATTTCTTTCTTTCTGTTACAATTTTCATGTTGTCAGATTCTAAAGCTTAATATAGACGGGACAATCCCTAGGCTACTGCAATTGACTTTTTAAAAAATCACTTTGTACATACAGTTCGACTTCTGGTATTGGTTCAAAAGGATGGGTTAAAGCTAAAAAAATTGGAATACATTAGTACTGGTATAGAGTCATTGAAGAAATTTCAGTGAGCCATAACGCTCATCATAAATTTTTTGGATGTTATAAAATCTTCTTGTATTTAGTGTCTTTTAAATAAAATAAAATTAATCCAAGTTGTATTACCAGCAAATTGTTTCAACCAACAATTTCATAAGCAGAGATTTACAAAACAATGTATTAAAGACCATTGAAAATGATACAGATATAAGCCTCAAATTATAAATGATCATTTGCATAGCAATTTAACAGTAGTTTTTTCTCTTACAGACAATGTTCAACACCTTGGCCAGCTACCTATTAGGCACATCCACCCAACAACCGACGGGCGGGGTCGAAGAAAGAAACGTAAGACTGACCTCTGTAGTATCAGAGGATGATTGGGTTTTGGTGGACAGGGACAGCGAGGGTAACTCGGAAGTGGAGTCCAGCTCAACGGAAAGCTTGGACGGATATGGTAACCTGGACAACCACAGCAACCAACTGCCTCACCTCCTCACCCGCAGTAGCTCTACGGCCTCTCTGCCATGCACCACCATGGAAGAGTCGTGGTTCGTGACGCCCCCACCGTGCTTCACATCAGCAGGACCAGTGCACATGGAAACGTCACCCCTAGAGAATCTCCTAATCGAACATCCCAGCATGAGCGTCTACCAGCATTCGCACCCTGCACTCGTAGCTCAGAGACGTAACTCAGTACCTGTACAGTCTGTCGAAACAAGCGATTTTTCGCCAGATGAGGAGGAAGCGGAAGAGGTTCCCGAGGAGACGCCCATTCAGAGGGTGAGGCCACAGTTGGAAGAAGGTTACAGAGAAAGAGAGAGAGAAAGACAGATACAAGCACCTCGCATGAACATGGTTAATACTCTCAAGAAGCAGGAGCAGCAGTGGTATAAAAATAAACAAGCACAAAAGGTGAGTTCCTTTTTTTATTTATTAACTTATTTGGTGTACCAGTTTGGAATGGGCGTGGTTTACTTAAAATAGAAAACTAATACTAGTGGGACTTGATTTAGCCCCATTGACCTCCAATATACTTCCTATATTTGTGAAAGGGAAACGGTTTCAGGACTTAATCAGGATATATTAA
The DNA here is from genome assembly GCA_014611495.1 of Limonius californicus. Classification (NCBI taxonomy): domain Eukaryota; kingdom Metazoa; phylum Arthropoda; class Insecta; order Coleoptera; family Elateridae; genus Limonius; species Limonius californicus. Next base: position 26,334 of record JABXWE010040316.1, read on the forward strand.
GAAAATTGTAACTGCCGAATTGGAAACCGTTTCTTAAATGCCTATATTAACTGTTTTCAAAAAATTTTAGACATTCTAGAATATCGCAGTTTATAAAATGGAGGTTGCTTTTAACCCTCCATAACCTGCGCTATGAGCGAATCGCTCACAGTTTCTTCTTATTGTGCTGTAGTTTTGATGGCACTGTACTTGCAGCCTTGAGCGCTCAGGAATGCCTCGTTTATGGCTTTAGGAAGAAGGGTGCAGGGGTTTTCACAAATTTGTTGGTTGGTGGTTAGTTCTAGAGAAGTATTTGCCCGAGCGTGTTGATGCAGTGAGCGCGCTCCTCATAGTGCAGGCAGGCGTGTAAGAGTTTTGGTCAGTGCAGTTACAAAGTGTCCACTAGTATCTTGAAAGAACTATAACTTATAAGTAAGTAAACAGTGTTTCTGTATGTCTGGTTACATGTTCCGTATCAAAATAAAATAATATTATAATATTATAGACACAATGGATCCGCGACAAGAACAACAATTGCTAAAGTGGTATGAGGAATTGGAAGATGAACCCGATATAATTTTGGAACCATTAGATGACAGTGACGATGATGAGATAGATAAAGTTGAGATACAGACTGAAAACTATGACACTGAAACTTCGGCAGACGAAGAGAGTGAAGAAAATGAAGGCAATGCCTCTACATCTACAAAACGTGGGCCTATTTATGTGGGTAAGTAAAATAACACATTTCGTTGCCTTTAGTCCAAAAACACTAATACTTTTTCTCATTTAGGTAAGGATGGAGAAACTTTATGGAATGTCCACTTTGAAAGAAAATGTAAAAAAATTCCTGTCCGTAATAAAGTGAAAACGCGATCTGGTGTAAAAGGTACTGCCAGAAATGCAAAGTCCATTGCAGAATGCTGGAGTGTATTTTTTTCTGATGACATAATTGCTAAAATTGTGTCTTATACTAATACCTATGTATCAAAAATTCGTGAAAAAATTACTCGACCTAGAAATGCTCTGGACACAGACATAGAAGAGCTAAAAGCCCTTTTCGCGCTCCTGTATTTGGCTGGAACTTGGAAAGCTTCCCACATGAATTTAGACGACTTATGGAGTGTACATGGACCGCAAATTTTTCGAAATGTTATGTCTAAAAACCGCTTTCAGTTTTTGCTAAGAGCACTGCGATTTGACGATATCGGTACCAGAGAAGAAAGGAAAGGAATTGACAAGTTAGCGCCAATTAGGGAGGTTTTTGAAGACTTTGTGCAAAAGTGTATGACTAGCTATGAATTAGGACCACTAACAACAATTGACGAGATGTTGGAAGCGTTTCGTGGAAAATGCAGCTTCAGGCAATATATACCGAGTAAACCAGCGAAATACGGCATAAAGATTTACTCGCTTGCCGATGCTGAAGTTTGGTATACGGCTAAGATGGAAATCTACGTAGGTAAACAACCAGATGGGCCTTATCAAAAAGACAATTCTTCTGTTGCTTTAGTAAAGAGGTTGGT
>JABXWE010040317.1:0-19945 GCA_014611495.1 Limonius californicus
CTTACGGCTGCGCTTGACCTGACGTAAGTTTCCCTACGGAATTCACCATCGCTGCGTCTGTCCTGAGGTGGTGTTTTTCCAATCCCGTTTCTCTCTCTCCCCTTACGGCTGCGCTTGACCTGACGTAAGTTTTCCTTACGGAGTTCACCATCGCTGCGACTGTCCTGAGGTGGTGTTTCTCCGATCCCGTTTCTCTCTCTCCCCCTTACGGCTGCGCTTGCCCTGACGTAAGGTTTCTTCCGGAGTGCACCGTCGCTGCGTCTGTCCTGAGGCGGTGTATTCCACCTTATTTTTCTCATCTTGTTAAAGAGAGAGAACCGTTTGTAGTCCGTTCATACCGGGGGTTTGAACCACCAGTTGCCGAAATATACGAGCTCCTATCTCACATAGCAGCGTCCTCGTCTGGCAGCTACTGTGCAACTTCCGTACTGTTGTCATAGTAGCTACCGTATATTGCTACCATATTTTGCTACCGTATTTTGCTACCGTATTGCTACCATATTTTGCTACCGTATTGCTACCATATTTTGCTACCGTATTTTTGCTACTGTTTGCTACCATATTTTTGCTACTGTATTGCTACCGTATTTGCTACCGTATTTTTTTGCTACCGTTTGCTACCGAATTGCTACTGTATCTGATACCATTTGTTTGTTATTGTTGTTGTGAATGTATGCCTAACCGCCAAATATATGTATTAAATCTTCCTGTTTTGATCATTTACCAACCGAGCAGACTTAGGTGCTTAAGACCGCCTCTCGAGAGTGCAGGTAAATAAAACAGACCCCTGGACACCGACGTCTTCAACTGCAGTTACCCAGGTCTTCGTTATCCATCCCAGGATTACGAAGCTGTTCCGGAAGAGTAAACTTCATAACAAATCTGGCGCCCGAGGCAATCTCCGCAATTGCACGTAATAAGCAGACGTGCAATTGACTCCGTTAAGCCGTGCATAAGTAAAGAGCGTCACACTGGTTTTGAGCGCGATACTGCCAATTGATTTGTTGTTGCAGGAAAACAGAAGCAGGAGGTTGCTGACGTCCGCGGAAGGGGACACCCCCTTCTGCGGACATCAGCAACCTCCTTGCGGGACGAACTCAACCTGGGGGAGGCAACGTGGAGAAGATCCTGTACCTAGTTGATAGAGCGCATCCGGCAGATAGAGAGGGCATCGCATATCAACTAGGGGAAGACGAGGACGGTGACGAGCGGGGACGGACGCGGTGCTACACGGACGGACCGAGAACGGACAAGCAGAAGCAGCGTTCGTAATTCTAAGATGTGGAAATGAAGTCCACTTAGAGAAGACGAGGCTCGCTGACTGGAGTTCCGTGTTCCAATGCGAACTGGTAGCTATCAGGGATTGCCTACGTTATCTCCTGAGGCACCAGGACGCTTTCGGGGGATGCTCCAAACCCATTCGGACAGCAGGTCATCTTTCTCAACTCCAGATGGAGGTATGAGAGCTGGCTCAGGAAGCGGTGCGGCAAGTGCGGGTTAGTTTTCGTCGGGTGCGGGCGCACGTGGGAAACGCGGGCAACGAGAGGGCAGACCAGCTGGCGAAGGAGGCGGCACAGGAGGAGGCGAAGGACCCCTGGGGTACGACATTATCCCAAGAGGCCTAGAAAAGACCAGGACGCGCCTACAGCCATCCGGAGATGGGCATTGGCCGAGACCGGTTGACATGCGCGGCGGTTCATTCCGAGCCTCGATCAGTCTGGAGCATTACACCGTCCAGCTGATCACAGGGCATGGAAATTTCCGGACCTACCTACCTCATTAGGATCCGGAAGCTCCAGCCTGAAGAAGGGGATTGCAAATGCGGAGAGCCGGAGGACGCCGCGCATGTTTTGCTCCGATGCAGAATGGAAAGCGACCATCGACTTGGGGCGGAGAACGAGCTGGTGGAAGCAGGATATAGATGGCCAAGGGACATGGACGAAATACAGACCTTAGCAGGCGAGGGGGCTTGGTGGCGAGCGCTTGTGGAATTCGTGGGGAGGGTCGAATGGTTGAGAGTAGTGCGGGAGAACGCGGAAATTGTTGCAACGCGGTAAATGCGTAGCGGGAAATGCGGCAAGTGCGGTAGCGTTGGGTATTGCGGTAGTGAGTAAATGAGTGCGAGGATGGGGACGTAGAACACTCGCTAGTGCCCTAATAAATAGACTGCTATGAACAGCGTAGCTTGGTTTCTTTTTCAGGGTAGAGTTAATTAGAATTATTAAACGAGGATCGATTTAATAAGAATTGGTAAATGAGGTAGCAATAAGAATGGCGGAAGTAAGTTAAAGACTGACCAGGACACCGTGGTGTAATATTTCTTCTAGAGTAGCGTATAATTAGAGGGTAATGATTATTTCAAGGTAATTTGTTTTTATTTCAGGATAGATTTAGGTTAGATGTGTAATGATAGGGCTAGAGTAAGTCAACGGCGTAAGAACGGTGCAATGCCGAAAGGTGGAGCTTTTAGTAAATTATATTGGTCTATAATATTTGCGTCAACTTGGTATGTTGATTGGGAACGCCACCTGACTTTTTACTTGCTGCACGCTTGGTCTGCGCTGTTATCAGATGTAAATCCATTACATATTTATTTGTCAGGGTAATGAAACGTTTACGGTTCGAATTTTCGGTGCAATCATTGGAAGATCTCTTGGCCAGCGTTGCTGCAGTATCTGTGTTGAGTCAGATCGCGCCAGTTACCTTTAAACATGTGTAACGATTGTGGTGGTCGACACTTCCAGCAATTTTTCTAACACTTAGTGTTCAATTATGCAGAAAATTTTCAAAAAACGTAGGTGTAGAATTGATGTTTCAGAATAGGGTGCTGTTGTAATATTATTACGTTGTGGTGGTCGACACTTCCAGCAATTTTTCTAACTCTTAGTGTTCAATTATGCAGAAAATTTTCAAGAAACGTAGGTGTAGAATTGATGTTTCAGAATAGGGTGCCGTTGTAATATTATTACGTTAACATCTTGTATGTGAGGTTAGTTTAGACAAACATACGACATGTTAACCCAAATGAAGTCCCGATCGCACTTTATGGTATCAAATTAATTTGCTGACGCTTAGGAAAACAAAACAATTCTGGGTATTGCAAACGTTTACTTTTCTTAATCTAAAAATGAAGTTCGATTTTAAATAGAGATAAAGTTCAGTAAATTTTTCAAATTTATAGTTTAAATTGCCACTGGAAAAGTAGCGCTTAATAGATTGCGGTTCCTAAATACTTTGTAAGTATGTATTCCTTTCTCTTCTACTGACCAAAATTTCAGTTTAAAATGCCCTTATTGTTCTTAGTTAAATTTATAGAGAAAACGATTTATTATATTATTTATATGTAATTCTTACGGATGAATATCAACTATAGGCCAGTGAGTTATGTACAATATTTATATATTTTTAAGTATTATAAAATTAGTTTATATAGACGAAGTGAAAGAAATGTCGATTGTACCACAAGTAATTTGAATAATAGTCAGAAACCATTTTGAAAGTGTAGCAAATATTGACATGCAATAAATATACTAGATAATTTCCCTCATTTTCTATTAACCAATAATAAGTCTCTATTTTGAATTTATCCACCAATTAGGCTGGTATTATACTGGTAATACCCCTAGGGAAATTACCGGTATAATCAACTCGTATTGGTTTAAATTTCGAAATAGAAGACATTCAATTGGTTGACAATGACATAAGTAAAAATGTCAGATGTCAAATTTATTTATTCGCGAAATTCTCTGAACAAATATCCCTCGTTCAGGCATATATCCTTAAAATTTTTCCTTGCTGCCTTGCACGCGTGTTTGTTGCCCCTAAAAACTGCCCGCTACGCGCTTGGGCAGTTTTTGTTGCAACAAACACTTGTGCGACGGCGCGGAAAAATTTTCAGTAATATGCCTGACACTTGGGATATTGTATATGAAAATTACTGGATAGTTTATGAAAACCATTTCAACTAGAGCTCTGCATTTCTATCAAATGGCATAATGATATATTAGACATACGACGAGTTAGTTGTCAAAAGCTGTTGATAATATGGAAATACATTGCTTGCCGTATTATTGATTTTCAGCAAATGTGTTTTCATCGAGTTACATGTTGTGGGCATATATAGTAATATTTATATAAAGCCCGGAAAATTATAGAACTAAGCTGTTTTCGAAGAAAATATTAGGTAGATACTCTATATATCCTTCCAACCTGCCCATTGTACTCTACTTTTAGGTAGTTTCACGTGTTATTTATTTGTTCATGTTTTCACTTGTTCGAGACACAGCACAGCGTCGAATAGTTTTGGATAGTAATGTATATATTTTTTTGTGTTATTCAATTGCTAATTTTGTTATATTTTCGTGTACACTATATTAATATAATATACGAGTATAATATAATATTAATGTATATATAAGAATGTGCCTTCGAAACATAGAGATGCAGTTGTTGCAGTGACCCACAATTTTGATATTTAGAACTTTGTTCATATGGACATCAAAGAATTAAATTACCACTACTTAAGAACTTTATATTAAATACTTATGTTTATAATAGCTTACTATTATTAACAGAAACCTATCATATTCGTGGTTGGTTCTGGAGATATACAAAGATTTCACATATAGTTGCCACAAATTATGATACAATTGGTCCCTTGCGTTGACAATTCTGAAACAAAATCCGGGAAGATCAAGTAGAAGATTGTATAATACAAGAACTGGACGTTCACATCGCAACACAACAACCAGTAATTTACGAGGCAACGGAACAAATAGCTTCAAGTTTAAGCATCAAGAGAAGAAGAAAGAGAAGAGGAAGAATTGGAAGGTGAGGTATGATGAAAAAGCTATCTCTTTACCAGACTTTAACATTACTAGATTATTCCTTGAGGGTTACACGTATTGGTAAGAAAAACAACATTCAGAAGCTGAAAACGAGATTTTGTAAGCAAGGAAAATATATACCGGGATATTGTAGTGTACTGTTTCATTTTGTAACTACAGATTTGCTGCAGTTTGAGTAGTTAATATAAACGTTGCTTTTTAATTTATTTTTGTTTGTTCTCGTCAGTGGTTTTCAAACTTTTTTTAAGAGCGACCCCCTTTTGGCCAAAACTTTTCTCGCATCCCCCATTTTGTAGTATTCAATTTCATTCAGAATCAGCTGGTGAACGGTCAACTGCCGCAATCTATTCCCAACTAGCGCAATTTATTTATTTCTTTTCTGTGTTTCCACCATATTCGGGAGGGTGCTAGATGGCATTAGAATATTCTAGAAAATCCATTTTGTTTTATATACGACGAAATTAGTCATCATTTCAAAATTGTGTGCTGTACTGCTGAATGTGTGTTGAGTGCAATAAATCAATAACAAATATTTAACGTGAAATACCAGCTATACGCCTTTTGTTAAAGATGGATAAATTTTTAAAACGGTCATTAGAACCATCCGCGTGTGGCAGTGAAAAGAATAAAAAAAATAGATTCTACAGCGATAAATATCTCCAATATGTTTTTACCGATATTTTCCCTCACTGCGTATTTTGTCGAGAAGTGTTGTCAAGAGAAAGTATGAAGCCGTCACAGGTATTTCGACATTTAAATACCAAACATCCAGACAAAAAAGAAGCCCGTGGAATTCTTTGAAAGAAAGCTAAACTCCCTCCACAAGGAGAACGCCACTTTTACATAAGAAATCACTATTTATTAAAAAAGCACTACTATCAAATTATCCAGTTGCATTTAGCACTGCAAGAACCAGTAAGCTACATACAATTCCTGAAGATCTGATTTTACCAGCAGCTGCTGAAATGGTGCAAATAATGGTTGATGGAAAAGAGGCTGAAAAGCTGAAAGCAATACCCCTCTCTAATATGTACTATCCAAAGAAGAATATAATAAGATATTCAAACACAAGTTGTTGAAAACATTAAGAAGTGCCGGTACTTCTCATTAGAGATGCTCAATTTATAGCATTTGAAAGATACAATACCAGACATGGTATTACAGAAGGTTCTATTTTGTACTCCATGAGAGGTCAAGAATAGATTGGAAACATGCGTCAAACCATACAAGAGACTGAAGACTGAGGTCAATATCACTGCAAACTGTGTATGCGACATTTTTATGCAAAGTATTAATAAGTACAAGATTGACTGGGCAAAATGCGTTGTTATATGCACCCATGGCGCTCAGGCTATGACAGGACATCGATCTGGTGTTATGGTCAGATTAAAAGAGCTAAGCTTAATGTCAAATACTACATGGTTTTGGTTACACTGGTTTTTACATCCAGAAGATTTTGCATCAAAATTTTTACCTTCTGAAATGGATTGTGTTCTGAAAAATGTCATTAAGTGGTAAAGGGAAAAGCATTTCAGATCGTATTTTTCGAAAAAAAAGACATGGATTCTTTACACGTAAATCTTCTTTATCGCACGGAAATAAGATGGCTTTTGAGGAGTAACGTCTTGAGAATAGTTTTCCAGTTAAAGATGGAACTTTTGATGTACCTGCAAGATGAGAAACCGGAATATGAGAACATATTTTTCAATTTCCTTTGGATTCTTAGGCTGGCTTTGCTTGCTGAAATTTATATAAATTTAAAGCACTAAACACTCTGATTATCAGTTTGCAAGGCCGCTATATTAATATATCAGCCAGGGAAAATATTAACGGATTTATAAAGAAACTTGATTCCTGGTCGACTTCAATTGGAAAACAGAAGTGCAAGTTAGTTTGCACAATTTGAAACAACAGTTCATTGACTATTTTCCTAATGAAATTTAAAATAGTTATGACAATCGCAGATGGATACTGAATTCGTTTTTAGACAATTCCGTTGAACAAGCTGAAATTTCGACAAACATAGAAGAAAACTGAAATATCATGTAATGGAATGTTGAAACTAGACTTGTTTTCCCAGAGCGTAGAACAATTGTGGATCAAAAGAATGCAAGAACACTCGGAGCTTGCGAGCAAAGCTATAAAGTGTTTGGTGCCATTTGCTACATCAGATTTGCGGGATTTAGGTTTCTCGTCTATGACTGCCGTTCAAATAAATAGTAAGAAATCCCTTCGAACTTGAAAATGATATTATTGTGTGTAAGTTCAGATTTGAAAGCTAGTTTCTGAAAAACAGGCATAAACATCGCATTCATGTACTTATTTTGCAATTTGTTTTTATGTTTATACAGTTATTTATGTTTAAATTTATTGAAAATTTTAACATTTAATTTATTTTTCTTTACTTTATGAAAGGCAGAAATAAATGTTTTGGAAGGGTATTTTGTTTTTCGATAAACGTCCCGCGATGCCACTAACTTTATATCGCGATCCCTCAGGGGGGTCGCGTCCCACACTTTGGGAACCTCTGCATTAGTGTATTCCCTGATTACAGTAACGTAATAAATTGTTATCGATTTGCATAATATTTTTAAGTATTTTCAATGATGCTCGTGTGGCATAATGTGATCATAATTAGATTATTATTATATTATTGTTATGTAGAGTTGTAATGTTACTGTGTGAAAGAAAGAAGGTGTAGTAGTCAATATTGATTTGAATGGTCGTGAATAGAACATCTTTTGACATAAAATGCTGTGTGCATCTAATGCACCGTCAAAGTTGTGTGTTGCTAATTTATTATTAGAGATGTATGTTTGGTAATGGTACTGCATCTACCTAATTAAATATTTAACTGTGTGCTCAGTAGTTGTGCTGTGTGCATGTTGGTAGTGCTGGCTGCCACCCCGTGTAGTTATTAAGAAGTTAAGTGGTTTTTTTTATTAGAGATATGTTTTTTGCGGTTTCAAATAAATCTTTTCTACAATTTAGGTATTCGGCTAATGTTACTGAGTATTGCATACATATACGACAAGGCCCCATGATTATCTTCGTTCACATATAAACCTGACTTACAAATTAGAATGATTTAAACTTATTGAATTTTCCAACACGATAACTGTTTGCGACTCCAGTTTTTAAGAGGTAATATTGAAAATTTGACTTCAGTACTTCCACGACGAGTGGTGTTCATAGATGAATCGTGGATTTTTTCTAAAAGGACTAATGAAAGATCATGGCAGGATGAAGACGTACGGAGTGTAAGAAAACCTGAAGGTTACGATGGAGAATGTTTCATTGTTGTTCACGCTGCCTTTAAATTGGGTTTTGTAGAAAATGCATCATTATTATTTGCATCCAAATTGCAAGAAGAAGATTATCATGAAAAAAATTAAATGTTTAAGAAGTGATTGATTACACATTTGATAAATAATTTAGAGGAACCTTCATTAATCATTATAGATAATGCTAATATGAATCAGCAGCTTGAACAAAGCCCAATAGTGCAGCTTGATTAACTGCAAATAATGTTCCCTTCAGCCCAAGCCTTCACAAAGTTGAAATACTTACACTGGCGAAATTGCATAGGAAGGAAAAACGTTACATAACGTAATTATTAAGAAGTTGCGCACATGAAGTTCTACGTTTGCCACCATACCAATGTGAGTTTAAGGCCATCGAAATGACATGGGCGTATGCAAAAACTATTGCAATGACAGAAATGGTTATGATGATGACAAATTCAACGCAATGTGTATGGAATAACTACAATAATGTACTTCAACGGTGTGGGGAAATTGTATACGTCATACTGAAGACATTATCAAGAAGTGGTATAAACGCGAAAAGATTTTGGATGTAAATCTTTCCAATTTCCTTCGAAAGTAACTGTGATAAGGTCTGTGAATATCAATTTTGTATTTTAAAATATATTTAAGGTATAGACGTACTATTTCCTATAGTTTGGGGGTATGTAATTAACGTATTTTGCATTTGAACTAGTAGCTTGCACCTCATTGTCTAATGGATAAATATAAGGAGGTCGCAACATGACCTAATTTTTAAACGTTAAATGTATTGGCAACTATAACTTTTCAAATTGCCGCTAACCATTTCAACTTTAAATTTGTTTGAAGTTGTTAATTTAACTTTTTTATTCTTAAACCTTACGCTTGTGTTTTTTCCCAAACCCCTCATCGTTCCTGGTTTTCATTATATCTAAATTACCCCTATTTACTTGTCAGATATTTTCGGTATGTGAAAACAACTGTAGTTGTTTGAGATTAAATGTCAAATGAATTAAAATGTATAACAATGAGAAGAGAGTAGATAATGCTTATAGTTTACGTTTACGATAACCTCGCGCAACCATTGATGCGTTTTTGTGGCATTCGTGTTAAATGAGTTGTAAAAACGTACATGTAGGCTCATTATTTTACGTGAATAACTCTATATATACAGGGTGTCCCAAAATTATGTACCTAAAGTACCTGTACTGGGGGTAGAAATTAAAAAAATAATCACGGTTTTCTTAATAAAGTTATGCTCTTAACAGCTTCGTTAAGGTGTTACAGCCTCCAAAGGAGGTACTCTGAGAAACGTGTTTTCTAAATATTCCAAAACGCACAAGAGTAATAATTTTATTTTTTTAGTGTTTTCTCTCTTAGTAGACCCAAACCTTCTCACATAGCTAAGCGTCAGAAAGATATTTTCTTTGGCGTAATGTGGCCTGGTTGCGCCCTTATTATTTTAACGAACGGGATTTTAAAAGTTGAACGTAAAATTCAGATTCTAGTGTTAAAATTAAAAAAATAAGTTGTCTTATTGAGCTCATAAATTCCCCGCTATTAGAAGTTTTGGAATAGAAGAGCCCAAAACCAAGATCCAGTGTGCTGTTACCCAAGCAACTACAAATGTTTACTTCATTAAATGCTTTTGATAATGACATATTGTATGTCGAAATACGTATAAAGCAAAAATAAATAAATACCTGTTGAAATTGCCTTTTATTATTATTAATATATATGTCTTATAGGAGTTACCATTATCGAGGTATTTCACTTCTAAAGTTTTAGTTTTAAGCTTTGATAGAGAAAATAAGTGAGTCGTGGAATTAAGCATTTTTTTTGATTGTCGATCTGGCTTTTGAAAATAATATTTTCGAGAGGTGAACTCAAAATTACCCCAAACAAAATAGCTTTCTGACTCTTAGCTATGCTAAAAGGTATGGGTTTACTAATATAGTAGCCACTAAATAATGAAATTCATTACTCTTACTTAATATTTAGAAAAAACCTTCATCAGGGTACCTCCTTTCATCATTCATCACTGACAGCCTACTCGCCCCACTGCTGGGTATCGGCCTCTTTTCTGCCACGTGTTTCTCCTCAGCGCTAAGGTAGAAAGAAGGTGCTGGTAGCTCACTTGGTAGAGCGCTCGCTTTCTGAGTAGAACGTCGATTCTGGCTTATGTTCGAAAACTAGCATTACTAAGCAGATTTATAAAAATCTTGTCTGCAGCCCACCATATATAATTTCCCAATCCGGCTTGCAACCGCGGGATCCTTCTCTGGAATTTCTGTTCGTTCGGATTCGACGTTATGCTGTAGGTCCCTGTGTGTGTACCTCCTTTAGGGGGCTGTAGTTTCTTAACGAAGCTGTTTAGACCATAAGTTTATTAACAAACCCCTCATTATTTTTTAATTATTTACCTTTCAGCACAGATTTGGGTACTTAATTTGGGACAGCCTGTATAGTAAAAAATATGCATAGTTATCAAAAAATTAAACATTAAATATCGAAATATTTAAAGTCATCTTCATCTCAAATGAATGAAGAATTATTATTATTATTTGTTTGTTTGGGGCTTTGGCCTTGACATGCCTTTCGTCACTGCGCCCCTTGGTGGTACTATTGTAACTTACAAGCCCTTGCCTTTGTTAGAGAAGTTGAAGGCTATTGAAAAACATGAGGATGTCTCTGAGATTTAAGTCTCTCATTTCGGTAGGTGTGCTAGTCTCTTTCCGGAGAATGTTTTGTCTGCGTCGACCAGCAGCATCGCCTCTGATTAGAATGTGTTCAGCCGTTTCTGCTGCCTCATTGCATAGGCGGCATATTTGGTCCTCAGCCTTACCAATCTTAAATAGATGGTATTTTAGTGGAGTGTGGCCTGTGAAAAGACTAGTGATGGTCTGCAGCTCCTTCTTACTGAGAGACAAAGCGTTCCTTGTTTTGTTTTGCGAAATGGTTATAAATTGTATTGCCTGACGTTGTCCTGGTGTGTTTTCCCAGTACGAGGATTTCATTTGTTCCTCCCATAGGCTGACCTCGTGCTTAATGTGACTTTTCTGTGTTCCAAAACAAGGTTCAGGTCCAGTATATGCCGTTGTTGCACCTCTTTTTGCGAGTTCATCGGCTTTTTCATTGCCTGGTAAACCCTCGTGCCCTGGAACCCACCATAGAGTTACGTGGTTTTTGCTGGCCAGTTGCTTGAGGTTGCCCAGGCATTCCCAGACAAGCTTGGATTCACAGCTATAGGCTTTCAGAGTCTTTATTGCTGCTTGGCTGTCTGTTAGAATATCGATTGTTACACCTTTATAACCTTTCCTGAGGTTTATTCTAGTGCAGAGTTTTATGGCATAAACCTCAGCTTGGAAGATGGTAGTTCTGGTTCCAAGGGCTTCATAAATGCGGCAGCCAGGGCCGTATACGCCCGCGCCAGTGCCTCCTTCCCCCATCTTTGACCCATCCGTGTACCATTGGAGCGATCCTCTTTTAAATGGAGGCGCTCCTGTTAAACATGTGTCTCGGTGCGGAAAGTTGACTTTGAAGGGTTGGTCAAAATTGTATGTTATTTGCATAACGTCTGATACGATATACACCGTTCGCTCTAAATGGGCGAGGTTTAGAATTTCTAAGTGGCCTGTTAGGTCCCCTGATTTAAAATGGTTGATTCTTGCGAGCGTCAGCGCATGTAGCATCGCCTCCTTTTGTACCTGTAAGTGTAGTGGCGTTATCCCTGAGTGAAGACTTGATCAAGTGATAAATATGTGAAATTAGCTAGAATATGTACAAGCTGTTTAGGAAGAAAGAATTTTTGAAATGTTTAATAGTTTCTCAGAAAATTGTTTCGTTCAATACTTTTGCTGACTTTGGAGATAAAGTTGAAAGTTTTAAGGGGTCCTGAGCATCGGATGTAATTAGGTTTTTAAATGATATCTGGCCGAAATATTATTTCATAACACGATTTATGACTACGTGGCAAACGTAGAGAAAATGTCCGGAATTTAAATTATCTAAAGGAATTTTATTATTCGTTTACGACTGTTGCCTTCCTCGATCCGACGTCCTGTAAAAGCGCACAACTTATTTGTTCTAATACACAAAGCTTTTCGTTTTTCTCTTGCTAATGCCAAGTTTTTGTAATTTCCTTTGTAATAAAAAGAAGAATATCCGTTGCCGAATTAACTTTTCTCTTCTTCTCATGTTTTTTAATGATATTAGGAATCTTTCGTAGTAATTTGAAATTTTATACGACATGACTTTTAGCGTACAAAAAACCTTATATTTTAAAATGTTATTTTTTGAGAGTTTAAGTTAGTTAGCATTTGGCAGCGCTAGCCCCACGTTTATTCAAATTTGTGAAAAAAAAGCTCTTTGCCGAAACAAAACCAGACATGAGATTAAAAAATATCGCAGTCCGCGGTTCGCTGTATGCCAATAAAGCGGCAGTAGTTTAGTGTTAATGTGGCATCCCTCCATGATAAAGTAATAAACCCCACATAATGAACGCGTCGGTCGGCAGCCCTTACAAAGTAAATGTGACACATCGGGGACGACATTGATGCTATAATGGCAACAGCGTGAACACACAAACAGGGCCGGACTATTTCTAAATTATGCAAAATCGCAACCACATATGTTGGAAAGTTCGAGGTTCTCCCTAACGTGTAGTTTGAGTTTGTGTGAATGACAGCTGGCCTTTCGTATAAGTAGTCTGTATACACAAAACTAATAGCAGCCTCTCTGTTCTAACTGATGCATATTTCAAATTGGAAAGGGAAAGGCACGTCAGTAGCTTTAATTTTACAGGTTGCATCTGTTTATTTGAAAAAGCGACAGACAGTTTACGAATGAGATTTAATAATTACACGTTTCCCATTAGGGGTTGAATTTTCAAACGTAATTTAATATTCTGTTAAACGTTATTAAATTTAAAATTTGACAGGGTTGATTATTAGTACACTGAAAGGTTTTTCGGCGTTGAATTGTAAAATCGCCGGTAAATTTAATATGAGGAAGTGTTTCCGCAAATACATAAACATTTGTTAATTGTTTCTTGCCTTGCTTCGTTGAAATTTATATTTATATTTTAATAATAATAATAGACTCAATTTCAACAGGATTTATTTACTTTTTGTGCTTTATACGCATTTCGACATTTTACATGTCATTTTCAATAGCATTTGATATTGTTAACATTTGTAGCTAGGGTAACAGCACACTGGATCTTGATTTCGGACTTGGCTCTGATCTTCTATCCCCAAAACTTTCAATAGCGGGGAATTTATGAGCTAAACTTGCTCATGCGTTAAAGCTGTATTTGTTAAAGTGTGTTTGTGAATTTAAAAGGCCTTGATTATATTCAATTTACGTTTATCATCACAGATGTGTAAAAATATTGTTATACTATTTGATGTCAATGCATGACTGTGTTCTAATAAATGTTTAGTGTAGTTGGATTTTTCTGGGTGTATATATTTGTATAAGCGTATGAGTTCTTTGTATCTGGTATCAGAATTTCTAATTGCTTGACTTATGTATACATAATTACATTGTGAACAGTTCAATGTGTAACTCCGCCATAGACGGTCCCAAGCCAGCTTGAAAAAGAAGGAGGGTTCTGCGGTGGATTAGTACTCCACCCAGGTAAAACAACGGAATACTTGCAGCAACCAAAGAAGCCTCGGAAACCGAACGGATCAACAGATGACGAACACAGCGAGAAATAAGGAAAAGCAGTATATAATAGACAAACTTAGGTGGCCATTTGGAACGTCAGAGGACTCGCCAACAAAAAAATGGAATTAGCACAGATACTTAAAGAAAAAGGAATTAGTATAGCAGTTGTGACCGAAACAAAAAAAAACAACAAGGATCAAAACATGTTGACAAATATGCAATGTTTTATAGCGGAATCGAAATTAACCGAAGAGCCAGCAAGCGATTAGCTATATATGTAGATGCAAAGTGTCAGAAGAAAATGCACTCTTACAAGTATACAGGGTGTCCTTTAAATACCTTAAAAGCATTCATAAAGGAAAAATTCTACCTGAAGCTTTTAAGGCATTTAAAGGACACCCTGTATAAACGACAGAATAATTACAATAAGATTCAAAAATAACAGACGATATCTTGATATTATTTGAGCTTTCGCGCAAGAAGAGGGAAAATGGAAGAATCACGGGTTTTCTACAAAGATCTTCACAAAGTATTAAACGGAATAAACAAGGGCGACCAAATTTTAATTTTGGATGACCCCAATGCACGAGTGGGTAAAAATGCAATAGCAAATACGCTAGGTATGTTTGGCGAAGAAACAACCAATCAAAATGAAAATATGTTAAAGGAGTGGGCAACCTTCAACGAACTAAAAATCACCATCACCTTCTTCAGAAAGAACAACATCCAGAAATACACCTGGACTGCTGGAGGATATGGGTCTCTAATAGACTATATAATAGCAAACACAAATAGCTAAACAAATACTAGACGTAAGAGTGTTTAGAGGATATGACATACACTCAGATCATTTCCTGGTGGTAGGCCAAATAAATCTCTATGCAATATGGAAAAAAATATCGATCACAAGGAAAATAAGAATGCACTTGATACAACGGTGAGCGAAGATTAGAAATTTTTACCATAATAGACTAAACACATAACTAAGAAATATTCCAACCAATAATGGCATCAACATAGAAGAATAACAATTAAAATTAGTTGTAGAAAGAGTCGCTTATAAAGTACTTGGAAGAAAAAAGAAATTCAGACAAACGGAAGGTCTAAGAATATGGTCACATGACACTCAGAAAGTGGTAAACGAAAAACACAAGGTATACAGAAACTTCCTCAACAACCGAAATAATGAAAATAAAGACATATACAATAGAAAAAGAAATGTTACAATGAAGCAAAACGAACAACAATCATGGGAACAATTCATAAGCATTGTCGAAAATGACACCCTTGAACGCCAGAAAATTGCATTTAAAGTTATGAAAAAGCTAAAAGACACTAGAGAAGACCTGAGAGTTTGCCAAATAGAAGAAGAACAATGGATGAAACTTTACGAAAGGCTCTGGTTTGATAAAGACTATCCTACAGAGAGAATAACACGTACAGAAGAATCCTCAATAGACAATTTCGAAATGCAAGAAATAGTAGAAACTATGAGAAACATAAAGAACAGGAAAGCAGCAGGTCCTAATGATATAAATATGGAACTTCTGAAATATGGACGTATTTTGTTACAGCTAAGAATGCTACACATGTTTAATATGTGTTGGAAACAAAGAACTATTCCAAACAACTGCTTAAAATCAAAAGTTAATTCACTATTCAAGAAAGGAGATTAAAGAAAACTGATAATTACAGAGGGATAAGCTTGCTAAACTCTATACAGGGTGTCTCAGAAAGAATGGGCCAGCGTTTAGTCATAGATTCTTTAGGTAAAAATAAACCGATTAAACCTAATATACTTTAGGCAGAAAGTCCTTCCTTAAGAAGTTATAGGGCCTTAAAGTTCAATTTTTTGTTTTTTCCTTTTACTGTAATTTCCACAGATCTAAGGATATTTTTTTGAAATTTGGTACATCTACATACCATTATGCAATACAGTGGCAGAATTATTTTCATTAACCAGACTTGACCGTAAGAGGCACTTAACCTACCACTGAAATTTTATTCTAGCTCTAACTTTGTTATTGGTAGAAAGTTTTTAAATTTTATTTTATTTTCTGAAAGAGAATTAAAAAATACAAAAATATGGTACTCTCAGTTCATACCCGTAAAGGCAACCGTTTTCCTTAAAATGCTTGTCCCAAGTTTTGGGTTGTCGTTACGACGTGCAATTATCAGGTAGCCGTGATCGCAAAAACAATAGGTAGTGCTTGTGAGCTATAGTAGAGAACAATGCTAAGTCAATTAAATACTTTGGTGTTATAGAAATAGTATTTTTAATTTCTGTTTTGTGTTTACGAAAATTCCTGGACAATCGTTATGTTGACGCTTTTTCGTAAACAAAACAGAAATTAAATATACTATTTCTATAACACCAAAGTATTTAATTGACTTAGCATTGTTCTTTACTGCAGGTCACAAGCACTACCCATTGTTTTTGAGATCATGGCTACCTGATAATTGCACGTCGTAACGACAACCCAAGCATTTTAAGGCAAACGGTTGGGGTATGAACTAAGAGTACCTTATCTTTGTATTTTTTAATTCTCTTTCAGAAAATAAAATAAAATTTTAAAACTTTCTACCAATAACAAAGCTAGAGCTAAAATAAAATTTCAGTGGTAGGTTAAGTGCCTCTTACGGTTAAATCTTGTTAATAAAAATAATTCTGCCACTGTATTGCATAATGGTATGCATGTGTACCAAATTTCAAAGAAATATCTTTAGATTTGTGGAAATTACAATAAAAAGAAAAAATTAAATATTGAACTTTAAGGCCCTATAACTTCTTAAGGAAGGACTTTCTGCCTAAGGTATATTAGGTTTAATCGGTTTATTTTTACCTAAAGAATCTATGACTAAACGCTGGCCCATTCTTTCTGAGACACCCTGTATATAAAGTATATGGCGTAATACTAAACAGAAGGTTAAGAACTACATCAGAAAACCTACTCTTAGAGGAACAAATGGGATTTGGGAAGCGTCGCTCCTGCACGGATGCAATTTTTACGATGAAACAGATAATAGAAAAAAGAAGAAAACACAATTTGGAAACACATATGGCCTCCATAGATCTCGAAAAGGCGTTTGATAACGCAAAAAGGTATAAGGTCTGGGAAATAATGGATAGAAGAGGTTACCCACAATACCTAATACAAGCTATAAAAAGTCTATATGAAGCCACTAGCATCAATTTAGAGTTAGAAGGTAAAACATCTCAAGATATAAATACTAATAAAGGAATAAGACAAGGGTGTTGTATTTCACTGTCAATATTTAATATAGACGTTATTATTGTAAATGTAATATTATGTGCGGACGACTTGGTAATAATCCAGGATAGTGAAGATAAATTTCGAAGATCAGTGTACCACCTAAATAGCATATGTGTAGATTATGGTCTAAATATCTGCCAGAAAAACAAAAACAGTGGCATTCATCGGAAAGCACCCAATACGAACAAAAATTGTAGTAAATAATAGCACTTCAGAGCAAGTAATCCACTACAACTACCTCGGTTGCGACATACCATTTGACAAAGACAAAGATATATACAACAAACTAACGAAATTCAGAAGAATATGCGGAACTATTCACAGGCACCTAAAACATAAAACACGAATTGACACCAGATTCAAATTCTATAAAACAATACTAGTACCCACACTAGTTTATGGCAGTGAGAGGTGGACAACAACAAAACGAGATGAATCTAAAATCCAAGCTAGTAAAATTACGTTTTTAGGAGCAACAAAAGGGTGTACCAGATAGGATTTGATTAGAAACGAAGAAATAAGGACAGAACTTTAAATGTACAATTTAAGAGAAAAAATCACCGAAAACAAAGTTAACTGGTGTGAACATTTACTAAGGATGCCGGAAAACCTTTACCGCAAGCAACAAGAACATACCGACAGAGAGGAAGACCGAGACAAACATAGATGCTGGAACCGGCTATTTAGCCTAAGCGTTGAAGTAAAATAGAAGAAGAAGAAGAGGAAGGGGAAGAGGAAGGGCAGAAGAGAGAGGAAGAGGAAGAGGAAGAGGAAGAGGAAGAGGAAGAGGAAGAGGAAGAAGAAGAGGAAGAGGAAGAGGAAGAGGAAGAGGAAGAGGAAGGGGAAGAGGAAGAGGGAAGAGGAAGAGGAAGAGGAAGAGGAAGAGGTAGGGGAAGAAGAAGAACACAATTCAATTTGTAAATACCGATTTTAACAATCGTTAGTTCTATTTTTTGCGTTGAATAATGTGTTAAAACTGCTTTTTGTTATAAATTACTTACCTGTACTTCTCCTGATTATAATTTTAGCAATTTTATATAAATATGGAATTTAAATATATTAACATTTTCAGAGCGGTCTTTTGAATGTGTTTTTTGGAGTGCTAATTTCCTTTTTGATTAGTGGGTCTATCAGTTTAGTGTGATATCTAAGTAACAGTGACTATACCAAAGAGATTTCGATTCTTAAAAAATTGCACACAGTAATGGATACAATACAAAACTGATAGACACACTAATCAAAAAGAAAGATTATAAACTAGCAATTAAAAAATATATATCCAATAGACCACCCTGACAATGTTAACTATATTTAAATTCCATATCCATTTTAAGTAATTTGTGGAACAACAGAAAACACTTTCAACACCGTATTCAAATCGAAAGATAGAACTAACTATTTGTTAAAATTAGGTATTTTACAAATTGAACTGTAAACAGCGTAATTATGTATACATAGGTCGAACAGTTAGAAACTTTGATACCAGATACAAAAACGTATACGCTCATACAAATACAAACACCCAGAAAAATTTAAGTGCGCTAAACACTTATTAGAACTCAATCATCTATTGATATCAAATAATAGAATAACAGTTTTACACATCTGTGATGATAAACGTAAATTGGATATACTTGAGGCCTTTGAAATTCACAAACACATTTTAACAAATACACCTTTAATGAAGAAGCAAATTGAGCTAATAAATTGGAAGTTTTGGAATAGAAAACCATAGCGAAGTCCGAAAACAAGATCCAGTGTGCTGTTGTCCTAGCTACAAATGTTTACAATATTAAATGCTTTCCAAAATGACATGTAAAATGTCGAAATACGTATAAGGCACAAAAAGTAAATAAATTCTATTGAAATTGAAAATGTTATTATTATTAAAATATTAACATAAAAATTTAACCACAGAGGACAAGCATCAAACAAAAATACTTTACTAGTTGTAATCTTAGACATTAAAGTTGGCTTTATATGGTCAATGTGTACCTAGAGGTGTTTGACCATATTTTTGTAAAACCTAAAAGTCATACTAGAAAGAAATTGTCTTGTACATAAAATACCTTTTAGATTTTAGAAGAATTGTTTAATTGGTAATTTTGTCTTGAGCACTTCGGATGGAAATTTGGTTAATTTTGAATTAATTGTTCTACCATAGTGACAACAAGTATGGGAAAGTACACACTGTATAAGCACACAGTTTGAAATAACAAGAAAGACATATTTATATTATTCTAGGAGAACACCATCATAATAAGCAGTAGCTAGGCTCATATGTGGCTCCTGCTTAGTAATAGAGCTCGACGTAAAATCGATTTTCTTACAATAACCGTAAGATTTTATGTTATCGTTAACATTAGACCAAATGGAATGTAGAAGAATTAGTAGTGGAATATAGAAACTCTATAGAGAGAACCGGATAGCAGTCTAAAAGAAGATAATACGAGTTTCTTTAGAACAGAAGTGGGTGTTAATTAAACTAACAATGTTTATGGTAGAGGAATATACAAAAGCGGTTTCGAATCAATAGGAAATTACTTTTAATTAATTTTATAAATCATATCCTTATGAAACACTAGACTAATGCCAAAGATTAAGTAATAACATTTAAAAAAATTTTGATAACATAATTTAAAACAATCTAAACACATACCTATACAGGGTGTCCTTTAAATGCCTTAAAAGCTTCAGGTAGAATTTTTCCTTTATGAATGCTTAATACAAATCTTCAAAAAAAAGTAGGTATTTGGAGCTTAGTTTTCTTGTACGAGAGTGTTAAAGTTCATATCTTTAAAACAGAATTTCATGGAAACAATAACGAGAACTTTAATGTTGCACGTATCTGCCGATAAGTGCA
>JABXWE010040318.1:0-12588 GCA_014611495.1 Limonius californicus
TGACATTTCAAATTCAAATCGAACTACCAACATCGTAAAAAAACAAACTAAAAACAGTACGATTATAGGCCTCCTTAACGTACTGTTTTTAAGCTAAAACAGTGCGCTTAGAACGGCTTTATAAAACCGAAATAGAAAAAAAATATTTTCTATAAAAAATAAACTTCTTTAGTACAAAACAAACTAAAATTAGGTATAATTTTCTACTTCCGGTATCTTAAAAAACCCTCTTTTGGATGGTTCTGGTGTTTTTATCACTTGGCGAACCTCATCTCGGTCATACCACAAAACATCATCAATTTTTGGCCATTTCCACTGAAAACTTCCACTTGGTGTGAGGGACTTTATTTTATATCCCATTCCATCTGGCCTAATTTCTATAGTTTGCCCTGGGTAAATGTTCTTCTCATATAAAAACAAAACGAAATTTCCAGTTTTTATTTCATTGTCAGCCCTGGGACTACGTGGCACACCATTCTCTTCTTCAGATTCAGCACACTCATCGCTTAGTTCGTGTTCTGACGAAAAAGGAACATCAAGGGACGATTCAGAATCGGTGGATATCTTCCTCTTTCCTTTTCTCTGCTGCATTCCACTTGGGCCTGCCCTGGGCTCTGCTTGAATGTCTGTAACTGAAATACTCTTTCCAGGTTTCACATCAACTTTTTTTTCCTGATTGTCGCGTCTGCCTTATTTGAGAATCTTCTTTCTTCTAGAAGATCAATGACGGAAGCACTCACACTGAGTTGTACTACATTAGGATCGAGGTTTGCGTTTGTTGGGATACGCTGTAAAACTTTATCTCTGTTAAAGGGATAGATTCCTGCTTTTTCAAATCCATTCTTGAGGTTCTCCTGTCCACGTTCTGACAAAGCAGCCGTCAATGATCTAAGAAGGCGGGAAAAATCGCATTTTGCAATTGTTTTATTTGTTCCACTTAGTTTATAGTTGGTGATTATCTGTCTCCATTTAATTTTCATAGGCCGAAAATATGCGATGTCGAGTGGTTGGCTAATGTGGGTCGTGTTCGGTGGTAAGCAGATAAACTTTATTTGGTGTTGAGAACAAAGGTCTAGAACATGCACACTTATGTGCGACGATAGATTATCACCAATCAAGACTTTGGTTCCCTCTAAGCGCCTCAAAGCAGGTAGAAGTAAAAATTCGAACCAATCCTCAAAAATAATGCTTTCGAACCACCCACTTTTCGAGTGATTGTAACGCGTCCCATCTGGTCCACCTGCCATCCAGCTGTCATATAAATTTGTTGCCCTATAAACAACATATGGTGGTAAAGTTGTCCCCATTGCATTTCCACAAAACATTACACTGGTAGATTGTTTAGATGAATTCAATATACTTACGTTCTGGGTATTTGCAACCCCGTTTTGTGATTACTTTTTTGTTGCCAGGATCATCTGACAAATTAGATCCGTCATAATTCCATATATTTTCTGGTGGAATTCCAGCTATTTCTTGTTCCAAATTGTCAATATCATGAAAAAAATAGAAACATGTGAATGTTTATAATTTTAATGTAAATTTGGGCAATATCAACAAATACTGACAAAAGGCCAAAGCCACCCAGGAGGGCCAAAGCCACCCAAGTTTACGGTAATTATTATAAACATAACACATGGTGTTTAATAGAATTTTTGGGTTGTGTATTGTATATAAAGTACTTATGTGGTTGTATATAACTTTTACTGGTAAGGTGGGTCTCTGAGATTAACATAATATCAATGTCTTGATTAATTAAGAAAGTTTTTAAGTTCTTGGGAGGGACCAAGCCATTATGGCATTTGTGATATCATAGTAGTTAGAATGTTCAGAATTGTATTCATTCTCTCCGTTTGTTCTACCATAGTGATCTCTTATTTTGTTCGTCTGTGGTGTGGCTGAGAATTGCTGTTGAGTTTTTATGTTGAGCTGCTCAAATTGAGTATTTTGACTGGCCATCCGAGAGAAAGGCAAACTTAGTTGAAACGATTGGGGATAGAGGAAGGCTATGCGTTGAGTTTGTTGGACAAGGTCCTTCCTCCTACGCGATGGATATTTTAATTTTAGCTTTCACAGTCACACACATTGCATTAAAATTGTTTCTCTCCTATATGAGTGCTAATATGCCTTCGCATGTTAATTCTTCTGTGCACTTTCATAGTCACATATTGCACTTTGTAACGAAGTTTCCGGGGAGCAACGGTTTCAGCATTTGGTAATCAAATGTTAGATCGCTTTAGTCCCCAAAAGAGGCGTCTGCAGCAGTGTTAGTGGAGTTCCAAGTTGTCCAGGAACTCAGCCCGAAACTTGAAGTACTAGCCCACCAGAGAAGCATGTGTTCTCATATGCGTTCGCAAGTTACTCTTGTGTCCACTTTCAAAGCCACATATATTGCACTTAAAGAGTTTTTCTTCTGTGTGAGTGCTCATATGACCTTGCAAATTCCTCTTGTGTGCACTTTCAAAGTCGCATATATTGCATTTGAACGGTTTTTCTCCTGTGTGAGTGTTCATATGACCTTGCAAACTCGTTTTGTGTGCAGTGTCAAAGACACATATATTGCATTTGAATAGTTTTTCTCCTGTATGAGTTCTCATATGCCTTTTCAAACCGCTCTTGTACGCACTTTCATAGTCACATATATTACACTTAAAAGGTTTTTCTCCTGTGTGAGTGTTCATATGCTTCCTCAAGCTACTCTTGTGTGCACTTTCAAAGCCACATATATTGCATTTGAACGGTTTTTCTCGTGTGTGAGTGCTCATATGCTTCCTCAAGCTACTCTTGTGTGAACTTTCCAAGCCACATATATTGCATTTGAACGGTTTTTCTCCTGTGTGAGTGCTCATATGAACTTGCAAACTCGTCTTGTGTGCACTTTCAAAGCCACATATATTGCATTTGAACGGTTTTTCTCGTGTGTGAGTGCTCAAATGCTTCCTCAAGCTACTCTTGTGTGCACTTTCCAAGCCACATATATTGCATTTGAACGGTTTTTCTCGTGTGTGAGTTCTCATATGCTTCCTCAAGCTACTCTTGTGTGCACTTTGCAAGCCACATATATTGCATTTGAACGGTTTTTCTCCTGTGTGAGTGCTCATATGAACTTGCAAACACGTCTTGCGGGCACTTTCAAAGCCACATATATTGCATTTGAATGGTTTTTCTCCTGTATGAATTCTCATATGTTGTAGCAAGTTACTCTTCTGTGCACTTTCGTAGTCACATATATTGCACTTGAAGGGTTTTTCGCCTGTGTGAGTGCTTATGTGATTTTGCAAACTCGTCTGGCGGGCACTTTCAAAACCACATATATTGCATTTGAAAGGTTTCTCTCTTGTGTGAGTTCTCATATGCCTTCGCAAGTTATTCTTGTGTGCACTTTCAAAGCCACATACATTGCATTTGAACGGTTTTTCTCCTGTGTGAGTGCTCATATGAACTTGCAAACTCGTCTTGTGTGCACTTTCAAAGCCACATATATTGCATTTGAACGGTTTTTCTCGTGTGTGAGTGCTCAAATGCTTCCTCAAGCTACTCTTGTGTGCACTTTCAAAACCACATATATTGCATTTGAAAGGTTTCTCTCTTGTGTGAGTTCTCATATGCCTTCGCAAATTATTCTTGTGTGCACTTTCAAAGCCACATACATTGCATTTGAACGGTTTTTCTCCTGTGTGAGTGCTCAAATGTTGTTGCAAGCTAGTCTTTTGTGCGCTTTCATAATTACAAACATTACATTTATATAACTTTTCCACAGTATTAGTTTTAACACTTTGATGCACGATGCATTTCAATGGAGGCTCTATTACTACATGATCTTCATTGTTACTACAGATTTTAGTTTTTATATGTAATTCTTCATGTAATGATTCCAGTTTAATTGACCAATCCTTATTATATTTAACATCATGTTGTAAATCCGAAGCTTTCAAAGGCAATTCCGATATCTGCGTCTCTTCCTCTTTTACTGTAACATATGTACCTACATGTTAATATGTGAGTTACTAAATATTACATAAGTATTTAAACTGGTACAGAATTATCCAAAATTTAAATAACAATTAAGAAATAATTAACATTTACCATACATCATTAAATTACTAATATTTGGTCAATTTTAATGGAAGTTTTCATATTATTTCAGATGCTACAAATTACATGGGCAAGCGTAGTAAAAAAACCAAAACTTTCTTATAATTGTTTTTTGATGGGAACCCTCTTTTATTAGTATTTACTCCTACTTGCTTGTGCTATTTTACTTGGAATTGATTTTAGGTGTCTAATGTAAATTTGTTGTACTGACTGACGAAGCAAACAATCATGTTGTACCAAAATTTAATCAATTTTATAACAAAATAGACGTGAAGACTCAAAAGATCAATTTAGAGAAGATGTAGGAGTAAAGCAGAAACAGAACTAAAAGGTGAGCTAAACACAAACAACAGCCATATAGTACAATTAATAGAAATTATCCAACCAAATCAAACAAGAATGAACAAAAAATTAGCCTAACACAACATAAGGTTGAATCATTTCGAAGGAGAACAACAGAAAAGAAACAGAGTACTGTACGGTCTTGAAATGGAAACAGCAAACTACTTTGAATTGGTAAAAATGGTCATAAAGCCAGTAAATGAGAAATTAAAGCAGTGAAGCACAACGGAGAATGGCGGGTACGATACAATCATGAAATATAACAATATTTAGAAGAACTCCCAGTTGAAACCTTCATAAAACTACAAAGGCTGCAGTGGGCGAGGCATGTCATAACTAGAGTTGGGCAAACGGATATTTGCATATCTTTTCCTATTGAGCATAACTTGTTAATTTTTCGTGTATACAAATTTTTTTAATGTATAGACTGAAAAACAGTAAATACTTTTTTGCATATTTAGCATATATTACAACTTTACGGCACGTGGCATATGTTCGTGCATATTTTAACTTTTAAGAACATGAAAATGCATATTCTAGCAAAAAAAATTTAAAAATAAAATATCAAACAAATGTTTTGGAAATGAATGTTCTATAATTTCTTACGGGGAAATAACTGAATATTTCCTAAATATCTGACAACAGAAAGTTCACGAAAACGCAGATTTAGCTTATAAGATAAAGACGGTATTAGCTGGGTTAAGTACTTCAGTATTCAGTGGGCATTTCTTGGAAAATAGTACGTATTTGGGAATTTTTCTGATTCTTAGAAGATATCGTTGTTGTGTATTTAATGCTTACCAAAGGGGTTGGTAAGTTTTCAGTTTGTTTTTTGCGTCATTCATCTCTTGACAGAGCTGCAAGTATCAACCCGAGATTTGTGAAAATACCTAAAGTTGGTTGTTCAGAAATCGATTTAATTAAGAAGTGGCTGAAGCCGCACGCATGCTTTAAATATGATGGAAGTGTTGTGTTTTGTACCTTTTGCCCAAAAGAGGTATGTATTCCGTTATTTTAATTTAATAAAATATTCTCTGTTTAAATATGGGCAATCCAGAACATCCCTTAATGTCAAATTAAAAGATTAAATTCCAATTTGTTATTTGATATTACCATCAGTCACGGGATTTAAGAATTAATTAGAGATTTAATTAATGTAATTAATTAGTTGCCATATCCTCTAAGCTCTAGTAAATTATTGTACTCAGTTATCGTTTTGTCAGATCAACGTTAAAAAAAGTTTCAACCTAATCAGCACGTAACTACTGGCCCACATCAAAAAAGGAAAAATAATGCAAACGAGCCACGACAACAATTATTGCTGAATTGTTTAAACAAAAACGAAAATTTTAGCAACTTTAATGATGATTTCGTGCAACATTCCATTAAATAATTTGGACGTTCCAGAATTTAAACAACTCTTGGAAAAATATAGAAAACAAAAGTCGTTTCCCGGAGAACAGCTTCCAGAACGCACGTTCCAAAATTATACGAAGAAAATCTTCAAACAATTAGGAACGCTATTTCAAATAATTATATTTAGTTTAGTGTTGACGAAACCACCGATGCCGAAGGAAAATATATTTCGAATTTTATTGTTGGTGTCTTGAACGGAAATCCTTCTTCCAGTTTTTTAGTTGCTGTTAAAACAACTCAAAAAAACCTACCATTTGACAATTTCACGTTTCGTCAATGAAACCCTTTCATTATTATATTTGCCAAGTCAAATACTATCAGAGAGAATTTTATACATGGTAACTGATGCTGTAGCTTACACGGTGAAAGCTGGTCAAAACCTAAAAATGTTTTTCCCTAATATACTTTAAGTGACCTGTTTGGCTCGTGCAGTGAATAGAGTGGCCGAAACAATTAGAGGCGAGTTTCGTTTGGTGAATAAACTAATTAATAACGGAAAGAAGGTATCCCTAAAATCATCAGTTCGCGTCTAAATTTACAAAGAACGGCTTAAGGATGTTCCCTTACCTCCACAGCCGATCCTTACCAGATGGCGAACGTGAATTGAAGCCGCTCTATTTTATTGCGAACATTATGGTGATTTTAAAATTGTTGTTAACTCTTTTGATTCAAGTTGTGCTCAGTCTGTGGCAGATTGTCAAGGTATTTTGAAAATTTCTGAATTAGAATCTCAATTATCCTACATAAAGGCTCAACTTTCTGAAATTCCCAAAATCATTAATAAACTGGAAACACAAAACCTGCTTCTAGTGAATTCTTTAGAATTATTCGAAAATTATCATTCCATTCTCAATAAAAATAAATACAAAATATGTAAAAAAATGACGATTTAATACAGAAAAACAGCGGACTTTAAACTCTAAAATTGATAACAAAATATTTTAAATGGAGATTTTTTAAGAACGACTTCAACGACGAATGTTTCCGTGTAAGGAAATCACATTTGTTTAAATATTTCCCAGTAACATCGTGTGATGTAGAAAGAAGTTTTTCCAGCTACAAAAATATATTGGAAGATAAAAGGCAGAATTTTCTAATTGACAATATTGAAAACATATGGTTATTTGTTGTAATACAACTAATAAAGAATAGATTGTAAATAGAATATTGTATGCATAATTTGTTGTTTATATTTCTCCTCTACGTTCTCCATTTCTCGTGTACCGAGTTTCAAATTTCAAGAACATTTTTTTAGTGTGATGTAGGGTATGCTCCTTCTTGCATCTGCTTGTAATTAAAAATACTGAAGAACGATAATTGTATTATTTCTCTCTTAACAAAATACGACAGCATTTGATTCAAAACTTGCCTTAACTTATGAATTACAGTTTAAAATAAATGTCAGATTTATCATATTATGCCACACACAATTTTTAGGAATTTAATATAAATAAAATTTGTTTTTAGTGAATCCATCTGAATAGGTTATTCGTGCATATATTGAAGGCTTTTTGTGGCATATATTAGTGCATATATGCACTATCTTTACGGCACTTCTGCCCAACTCTACTCATAAGGATGGAAACCACAATAAGCCCGAAACGAGCTCTCAACGGAAATATAGATGGAAGGTTTAACACATAACTCGATGCAAGAATATTGCGATTAATTGAGATTGTATATTTCGCAGTTATGCAACCAAGTGTGTACTGAAACGACACAACCACCAAATATTAATTTTATTATACATGGTGTGCAAATTTAACTAATTTCAAAGAGCATTTTTCAATTTTTTTTTAGATGAAACACTGTATACTGACATTTTTAAATTGTCACGTTAAGTTTTATGTTTCATTACAATTGCTAAATATTTAAAAATATTTTTAAAATGTTTACATTTTGGCACTATATTACGAAAAGAAAAACCCTGTACAAGGAAAAAAAGGAGATGATAAAAGAGTTTTACAGCCATTCAGCAGAGTAGCAACAATAAGACTAAAAATAGCCAAAACAAGACTATCCGTAATCTAGTTTACGCAGCAATATCTTCGTCTAGAGAGGAAGAAACAGAAAAGTTCTACAAAGATTTAGAGGAGCTAATAGATAGAGAACCAATAATGTCAAATTATATTCTAGTAATGGGAGGTTGTATCACCAAAAAAAGAACAGAAAGAAAGAGGTGACGGGACCGTAACAGGTCCATATCAACATGGGTCTAGAAACGAACCAGGAAGAGCCCCAATTAATTTTGCTATAAAACATAAATTTTATAATATGAATGCCTTTTTTAAAAGACGCAGCAGAAGGAGATGGACTTGGAAATCGCCAAACGGTATGGATACAACATAATTGACTATATTCCTAGCAACAGCAAAGAAATAATTATAAAATACAGAATGGTATTATATCTGATTACTGTAAAATTGGACAAAAACTACAAACGTTTAAAAAAGCAAAGAAATAAATCCAGTTAAATACAGAGAAAATCTTCAAACAACTTCAAGACAGAAAACGTACAAAATACAAATAATAAAAGAAAAAAGAGTACAAGAAATATACAACCACGTAGAACTTACACTAAGACAAGAAAAAATGCACAAGGTTAGCAACAAACTATCAATGAACAAAAATGGTCCGACGCAACATAAAAGTCAAACAAATTAACTAAACGAGAAATAAGAAAGGACATTACTAAAGGGTAAAAGCAAAAAATACAAACTTTAATAGAACAAACAGGGTCGACCAAACAAATGAAAAGGGAATTAACTAACAGCTGAAACTGAATGACTTACATAAAAATGGCAATAACAAGATAGAGTGAATAGAGGATGATGAAGTGATGAACAATGGATGGTTAGTAATACAAGAACTAAAATTAGCCATAAACAAATTAAAAAAGGACGAGGCTCCAGGAGGTGATGGTATAAAAATAAACAGGTTAAAAATGCAACACCGGATGCCCCAACTGATAATAATATTGTTCAAAGAAACCCTAATGGAAAAAATCAACAAATAATATTGCTATTTAAGAAGGAAAAAAAGAACACACAGAATTACAGACCAATCAGCTTATCCCGATGTACACGTAAACTGTTCGCGACTATACTCAAAAATAAGATTAAAATTAAGTTAGATCATAACCATAAATTTACCGTTCGTTTCCAATTCACTCCGAGATAATTCTTCGTTGCTTTTGGTTTGATGCCAGACATCGCATGTAGATTCTGTAAGATTTGATAGTGAAGTCACATTGGTAACATCGGTTTTAACATCTTCATTCACATGGAATGCTGTATCCATGTCGATATACACACGTTCTGCTGTAGTAAACAATTCAGAAGTACTAAAATGTAATTGTATAAATATAGGCATATACTTCACCTTTAT
Organism: Limonius californicus; assembly: GCA_014611495.1. Classification (NCBI taxonomy): domain Eukaryota; kingdom Metazoa; phylum Arthropoda; class Insecta; order Coleoptera; family Elateridae; genus Limonius; species Limonius californicus. The sequence goes on from JABXWE010040318.1 coordinate 9,241, forward strand.
AGTAGAAAAGAGTAACAGTAAAAAATATTATTAGTGTTAGTCAAATACTATTTTAACAACGCTTTGTTATCTTGAACAATTCGGAGGTCTGTCAAAATATTCTTTCAGGTTGAGTAATTTAAGAAGAGTTTATGTCATTTGAACTACTTTCCATCCTTATACAAGATGAATCAAAGAATAGTGTACCAACTATTGATGTGAAGGAGGTGTCAACTCGATTAAAAATGTTCACAGATCAAATGAAGCGAAATTAAAATTTTTGAAGCTTGACTCTTATCTCAATTAACTTAATATGTAATAATAAGAATACAGTTGCCTTTCGTTGAAGTTTTTGTTATACAGGATGACCATCAACATTTGGATGGTTAAAAGTCCTGCAATCCATTCTTCCGGTATTATCTCTTCTTTCCATATCTTGTTCAGTATACATTGAAGCATTTTAACAATTATTTCCTCTCTCGCCTTGACTAACTCCCCAACGATATTGTCGGTACTCGTAGCATTATTATTTCTTCTTCTTCTGCCTTAAGTACCTTACCATCCCTCTCTTTTACGTGCATTGTAGGCAGATCTGCTTTTCCTGCCATTTTTCGTGGTGAATAATATAATGCTTTCATATCATTCAATCTTACAGTCTTTTCCCCTTAATAATAATAATAATAATAATAATAATAATTGCCTTTTATTGGAATGAAAGTGTATTACATACATCCATACAACTTTTTTATTTTTTTATTTATATGAGCTACCAGTAGCATAATAAAGGTTGCATGTTCATTCCAAAGGAGGGAAGTTCAGATAACTGCTAATGTATAACTAGCAGAGATCTGCTCTTCCACTTAACCCCGAATTCATTACTTTTTCGATATAGTAAGGCACTATAGCTCAATTATTATTTTAAGATAAGCATAGTACCTACTAGATTCATGTTTAGAACTAATCCATTAACCGAAACAGAGCAAGATGGAATAAAACATCAATAAATTTATAAGTAAAGTGGGTTAATTAATTTGTGTTAGTTTGATTTTGATTTGCAAGTAAGATTTGTTGGTATTGTAATTTAAACTTATTTGAAAACAGTCTTTTTAAATATTCTGGCAGAGGATTATAAATCTTTGCTATATTGTATGAAAAGGATCTTTCATATAAAGCAGTTTTATGAAACGGAGGTGTTATCATATACTTATTACATACATTAATATATATTATGAATATCCGATCTAAACTGTATCTTCTTGTAAAAATAAGCTCGTGTTTTAGTAGTAATAATTTTATGATATAAACTCGCGGAATGCAATAACGTTTTGTTTGACATATGCAACCAACTAATATCAGCTAATTTGTGGGAGATGTGTTCGTGTCTTGAGATACCAAAAATTAAGCGTAAACAAGAGTTTTGCATGCGCTGAATTCTCTTAATGTCAATACTATCCAGGCAAGGTCTGTACACTATATCGCAGTAAGAATTGAATTGAGACAGAACCAGGGACTCGCATAGCACAGTTTTAATTTTTTGGTTTAAGGAGAATCTGTTTTGAAATATAACTTTGAGATTCAGGTATGCTTTAAGCAAGATATTAGAAATGTGTTCCCTAAACCTAAGTGTCTTATCAATCACCAATCCTAAATTTTTGCTAGATCCTTTAATTTCCAAGACCAATCCCCCTATCGTAATATTGATATTATTTACAATAGCATCTCTAGTTTTAGCTTTGCCAAATAGCATCACATGATTTTTGCTAGAATTAATTTGCAATCCATGTTTTTCTGAATAACGAACAAGATTTGCAAGATCAAAATTAACAGCAGCATTTGCGTTTATTACATTTTTAGGATCAAATCTGTATAAGAGTTGAGTGTCATCAGCATATAAATGATATTCACAGAATTTTAGAGATGTTTTAAGATTGCAAGTATATATTATATACAATAAAGGTCCTAGTATTAATCCCTGAGGGACACCAAGTGTTAATGGCAACGCTTTAGATTTTAATTGGTTTGATACAACTATTTGTAAGCGATGGGTAAGATAATTTTTAATGAACATTCTGGCTGTTACATCAAAGCCAATATAATGTAAAATATTGAATTCATCATTCATCATGATTTATTGTATCAAATGCCTTTGAATAGTCGAGCATTACTGCTAAAGACAATTTATTGCTATCAATTGCTGTAACAGCATTTGTACTGATACCAAGGAGGACCTTCATCACATCGTACTCCGTTACCTCATCAAATTTGAATTGAGTCTGAAAATGATTAAGTTGATTATTAGCATAAAAGTGTAAGAGGTCATCATTGTTAGTTAAGTTAAAGGATTTAGCTGAATTAATGAATGCATTATTAATCTTATCAACATCATTAAGATGTTGAGGACCATCCACAGCTTGCGGTTTCTGATAAATATTAGTTTTTTTCAGTTCTTTCCATAATACCTTGGGACCATGTACATTCAGCTGAAACTCCATATATGCTTTTTTCTCACGTTTAATTGCATTAGTTACATAATTACGCAATGATTTATAATAATCCCAATGATTCGAGTTTTTTGTTCGCTTGAATCTCAATAACGCCTTATTTCTAAGAGAAATCGTAAATTTAATATTAACAGTCATCCATGGCATCTTGGGTTTGGTAATTCTAACTGTTTTTACAGATATATGAACATTAAACAAGTTTCGAACATTATTATTCAAAAAGTCAATCTTATCATTTACATTAGTAAAACTATAGATAGTATCCCATGAGATTGCTTGAAGATCAAGATTAAAATATTCATAATTAAATTCACTACAGTCACGGAAGGTATAAAAGACAGGCTTCTTAGGGAGTTCTTCATGTATAGGATAATCGCAGTGGGTTAGACAGTGATCAGATATACCATGTAAATTGATTACACCAAAATGACTAATTATTTTTTTATCGTTGACTAAAATAAGATCAATTAATTTTGAAGTGGTGCTTGTTATGCGTGTAGGTTCCAGGATTATTTGTTTATAACCCAAAACATCTAACATATTAGATAATTTTACCGTTGCAAGCTGATGTAAATTCAACATATCGATATTAAAGTCACCAACACATATAATTTCTCCCGAAATAGATGATATAGAGTCCTCCAAGGCATCCAAGAACTCAACGCATGCAAATTCCTGCCTTCTATAAACTGTACCGAACAGTATATTTATATTTCCGATTATCATCTTAATCCACAGCTGTTCTATAGCCATCTGATTAGGTACTTACTACAGGGTATATTAGAGAACTTAATAGTGTTTTTAATGTAAATACCTATCCCACCTCCCCAGGTGTTTGTAACTCGATCTTTGCGGATAAGCGTGTATC
>JABXWE010040319.1:0-24886 GCA_014611495.1 Limonius californicus
TACCCATTTCCTTACTTCGCATAGCTTGCACAGCCGCTTTCATGCGATCTGGGTCCCAAGTCTTCCTCTTTGGCATCTGCATAATCAAATGAGAATATAAGAAATATAATTATTACGACTTAAACTGTGTAAAATTAACTTTTAAAATATAAAAGTTCCTAATATGGGGATCCCCAAATTAGGGATCTAGAATGTCCCCATAATAGGAGCCATACATTGTTTGATTTGATGTGATAAAATTTTTTTCACATTCGTTTATAACCTAAAAACCGACACATTACATGAAAGATTTGTTTATATAGAGCACACCAGTTACATAGAAATAACTAAAGTGGCTTACCTTGCCGTAGTAATTAATAGATAAACGTGACGTGGATGAACTTTAGAGAAATTCAGCTATTAAACAACGTGCACCTACACCACCATTTGATCGCAGAACTGCCACTGTTGTATGTCAATGTATGCAACCGAAGTAAATGCCCAAGTTCCATTAGGTGCTGATAGGTAACACCACCTCCTTATGCGAAATATTTGACCTCCCCAAATTAGGAATACTCCCCATAATAGGCGACTTTCCTCTAATGTTCAAATAATAGCATAACGTTTGTAGACTGTTGAAGAAGAAGATAAAAAATAAAAGGGAGATCAACTTCTCTTAATCTATTAATCCGTTATACAAACAGAATCTTGTTCTGTTTGAATAACCCATCTAAACAAAGACTGTCCTAATAATGTAAGTTTATTCTAACGTTGTGGCTAAACTAACGACTCCGGTATTCGTATCAATCTTCATTGTATAACAACGTTACACACTGATCCCAGCGAAATCCGGGATTTCAGCCAATCCCGCCTTTATAAACATAACCTTCTATTATTCTATTATCAAAAAATTGGACACTGTACAGTACACGCCTCGTGTTTTTTATTTTTTACATATTTGAAGAAACGTTGTGTGTTTATATTCAACATATTAATTTTAAAAAACACAAGCATACAGTATGGTGTTGATATCATTATTGGAATATGTAAATGGCTACAGCCATATCATAGCGACGGGTGTTTTCTGATTAGGTTGCTATTACTGTATATTTGAAGGCCCTTCAGCGTAGAAGTCAAACGCGCTAACTTCTAACCCACAGCCGCCTCTAATTCATGTCATACTACTATACTATAAATCAAGTAAAAATTCCATTTTCGGTTTCACATAATTTCACAGTAATTTGAAATTTTATCGTAGTCCGTCTTGAAAACTGAGATTGATACGAATACTGACGACAGGTGGCTAGCCACTGCCTTATGCTGTATAACAGAAAAATCACAAAATTGGAAAATAATCAAAAGACTACATACTGCCGTATTTAGTTGACTACATGATTTAAAAAAATATGCTCACTATTCGGCAATGTAAACTTTCTTCAACTTCTGCTTTGCACTGTCGATTTAAGTGCTGGATGTGAAAATAAATAGGGGTTAAACTAAATGCATTTAAATATAATTCTAATATGATATCAAACTAAATAATATAATAAGATAAATAAGTTCCATTTTCGTCTTTGCATATTCTGTAAATTTCATAAAACCCGTCCTACAACTAATCCCGGAGGCAGGTGGCTAGCCACTTTCTTAAGGGGGGTTTACACATGCTAGTAAATTTGTCCGAGTTTGCAACTAGTAATATATGTATATAGAGTATTGTTCACATGCTACTCAAATGGGAGTAATCGGCCTGGCTAATTGGAATTTTCAATTTGCAAAGTACACACATAGAAGAGTGTAAAGAAATACTTAAAGCTGATGAAAAGTTGTGCCGTTTTAAGAGATGAAGTATATAATGTAGTGGAAGTAGAAAAGCAAGATTTGAATTAGAAATTAAATTGCTCGACGCTGTGCTTTGATGATTCACATACATTATTGAAGGAACTTCAACATGATGAGTGAATATCAAAAATATCTAAGATATTTTTTGAAACATTTGATGAACTCTTGGTTGTTTTGAACGTTTTCACACCCATATAAGGGAACGTATTTCTGGAAAAAATCAGCATTCGCTGTCGAGTGGAACTTGGTTCCCGAGGGAGGGGGAGGGGGCAAAAATTGACCCCCCTTTCCGGAATTTTTGAAGTTTTATCGAAATCGGCCCGGTACGACGTCGCGCGTAAACCGTAAAAAATGTAACCTACCGAAAATTGAGACGGCAAAAATTCGGAGAATTTTAGGAGGCTGGGTGAAACGGGCCCATTCGATTTTGCTCGACTCTAAAAAGTCAATCCGGGGAAACGATATACAATTTTTCGTTTTGGCCATAGGGTTCTCCGGACGGCCGCCAGCGGTCCCCAAAGTTTTTTCTTCTTTCGGCGATAGGTCGTAGTCTTAAAATAATATAATCTCAACTGTTTTGTAAATTATTAGTAACTCACTAATATCATATATGACCGAACTTTCAAACTCAACAATTAATAACGAGTGCTGCTTGCACGTCGCCAACAGTTATACCTTTCAAACGCAAATAAAGTCTACACGGTACTCTAGTGACTGTACAGCTTGTCAAGTTCTAAGTTTTCCGAGAAAGGAATCTGCTGTGGCAAAAAACTGTTCTCAGTAGCGTAGCGCATTTACTTAGCGTACTGCAAGGAGTTGACTTTCGGTACAGACAGGAAGCAATTAGGAGTTCAGACGGACATGTCAAATCATCATCATCATCATCTGACATGGAGCTGACTTGAGGGTCGATCCTGGATACGCTAGGCCCACCCCATGCCAGTAGGTGGGTAGGAATTTACGGGATAGGGTGGGATCGGGTGGAGCATTACAGAATGTTAGCATGTCTGCAATGTATACCGCAAGACACCGCTGTTGCAACAGCAGGTAGTTAGTAAACTACGCATCAATGGGGTTGTTGAATACGTAGCCTAGACCGTTATGCGATTACGCATTTGAGCCTAATAAACTTTGATATCAAAGTTTCACATTGTTCTTATTTCACATCTATCTATTGTTCTAAGGTTACTGATTGCACATCTCTTATTTTCCTAATAACTAATATTCTACTTTATATTTACTCCCAAACTTAGTTTAACTGTCCGTTATGCGATTAGGCATTTGACCCTAATAAACTTTGGTATCAAAGTTTCACATTGTTCTTATTTCACTTCTATCTAGTGTTCTAAGGTTACTGATTGCACATCTCTTAGGTTCCTGATGACTAATAACCTACTTAATATTTACTCCCAAAGTTATTTAAACTGCCCGTTATGCGATTATGTGTTTGGCCCTAATAAACTTCGGTATCAAAGGTTCACATTGTTCGTATTTCACATCTATGTATTATTCTAAGGTTACTGAAGGTTCATATTGTTTTTATTTCACATCTATGTATTGTTCTAAGGTTACTGATTGTACATCTCTTAGTTTCCTAATAGCTAATAACCTACTGAATATTTACTCCCAAACTTATTCACACTGTCCGTTATGGGATTATGCATTTGACCCCAATAAACCCTGGTATCAAAGTTTCACAATGTTCGTATCTCCCATCTGTCCATTGTTTTAAGGTAACAGAGTGCTCCTATCTTAGTGTCCTAATGACTAATTAACTACTTAATATTTACCGGACTGATTACCACTGTTTTACCATTTAGTTGGAAGGTCAATTCTGGATTGTACTTCCTTCTTATCCCTAACCTTCCCCTCTGCCGTTGACAGCTAGATATCCATCGTTTTCTTTCCCACAGGTACTTGCTTCGTTCCCTCTCCTCTGCCCTCCCCTCCTCTCCCTCTTACTGCCTCCTCCTCCTCGCCATCCTGTTCCTCCTCAGTCAACTCTTGATCGGACTCTTCCGCCAGTGCGCGCGGTTCTCCTACCTCTCTTCGGATATCCTCCCTTCTTCGGGCCCAGTCCTCCTATGTCTCCTCAGGCATGGCGACGTTGTGCATCCCCCCCACCTCAATCATGTACTCCTCGCGGAGTACGGTCTTCCAATCTTCGTTTCCTCTGCCTGCATGGCATAGTCCTGCTGTAGAGGATGGCCGGCCGGTCCGCTTAGAATATGTGCCCAGCGTTTACCTCTTGATGCAGTGAGCCGCCTAATACGTTAAATACATATTCAATTTTCGTAATCAATTGAAGGGCACATTGAAAATTTTGCAAATAGATATAAATGAAAACTAACAAAACAATATCAGTTAAACTAACAAAAACGGAGAAACGCCACTCTAATTTCCGCGCATAACCAGATACTGTTTGCCTTCGGAAACCTGCGAATTAAAGCATGTGAATTTAAACTGAAATGGAAATTATCTGTTGGGTGAGTAATTCGATCTATCACGTTTTAACATGCAACCCTTTTGATGCGAGCTTGCTGTTTAATTTAGCTTTAAACTAATTTAACACACATTTGTACATCCAACACGCGCTAATATAAAAAAATCCATCAGGGCGTGCGACAAAAGCTTTTCTACTTTGTTATTAGTTTTGGACAGGATCGAAAATCGCATTACGGGAAAAATAAAATAGGATCAGATAAATGTAGTTCCTGTATATACTAACTGTTTATTTACTTTTCCACTTATGTATTTGTAAACTCATTCATTACATTGTGTGTTTTGTGTTTAGTTATCTACTTTTTCATCATATTTAACCGTTTGTTTATTTAAGCGATTATTATTCATTCGTTCGTTTACTTGCCTATTTATCAAATATTTATCAACTCATATCTCTGATTATACTGTGTAATCTAAAACTGCAATGTGAGCTTATTAAAAGTTCAAATATTTTTGCTAAAGGTGTTACAAATAGTTTCTGCAGACACGATTTAAAATTAATATTATTTTTGTGATACTTTTTTAAATAATCAGATAAAGTTTCTTACCACCACTCTGCCATCTTCTATAAAAACACGCTTATAGGTACCTACAATACACATTCATAAACACGTTGGTTTTTTAGATTTTCATTTTGTGTAATATTAAGGTGCAGTGGTGCAAGAATGTAATAGCGCTTACACACATACAACTCTTGTTCTAATACAAGTCTCTATTTGATAGTAAGTAATAGCAATTGAAATTGTACTCAGCTGTAATAAATAATAGATTGCTTGAGGGAGGTAATTTCGAAAAGTTTGCCTTAAAAAAAATGTTTTTCCGAGGTAGAATTCGAAGAACTACCAAACTAAGGAAAAAAGTAATCGTATAAAATTTCAGTAAAGCCATTATAATATAAAAAAAAAACTATAAAAAATAATACTTGCTCATTTTAAAAATGAAAAAGACGTGTCTCTGAATTTTTCTCAACACTTATTAGAGTTTTAGGCAATTGCTTCTAAATTTTACAAACTCCCTGTGTATGAGACGCTGATGTAACAGAAAGTAAGGAATTACGTTTACAATGTATACAGTTTATAGTTGATTAAGTTTAGTTTCAATTCTTAAAACAATATATAGAGTGGCAACTCACTACTTTCCACAATATTGAGAAGTCAAATATTACAACACCAGCCTTATATATATATATATATATGTGTGTGTGTGTGTGTGTGTGTGTGTTAACTGGTTAATGGTGGACAATTTGATCAATTCACTTCTGAATTTTATTTTCATTGTGCTCTTGTTCTAATTAAAAATAAATTCTGAATTTTCGAACTTTATGCATATTTTTCCTAAAAAAATTGATATATAGGGTACTAATTATTTTATATCACCATTTAACTGGTGACATAGCACAGAAACAAAAGGCGAAAGGAAATTAGTTAGGAAGTGTTTTTTTTTAAATAAGTTGACGTGATCCAAGTTTTTTCCAAAAAAACATTAAATAACAAACTTATGAATTTTGTTAGGAACTTTATCATCACGCTGTACATATCTCTGGAAGTAAAATAGGTATTGAACTTTCCTAGAAAACGTTTCTATAACACGGAGGGGGAATCAGAATGGTTCATAAGGTAACTTATCCCATTCAACCCCTCTGGCTCTAGATAACAACAATTTCAAATAGTAACACCCACTTTGTGATACCTCGTTGAAAAGCTCTTACAAAATACTATTCAGTAGGAGCAACCTTTTTTTGGCACCCCTGAACTATTTGTTGTCGCAGTAGTGCAATGGACTGAGTTTTGTACACAACAGATTTTAAGTGGCCCCATAAAAAGAAGTCTAATGGCGTAAAATCTGGAGATCTTGAGGGCCATGCTTTTTGTCATCTTCTACCGAATAGAGAGCTTTTCAATGAGGTATGACAAAATGGGTGTTGCCATTAGAATTTGTTTAGGCTACCTAGAGCCTATTGATTGAAGCGAAGCTTACCTTATGAGTCAATATGATTTCCCCTCTATGTTGTAGAAAGATTTTTTAGAAAAGTTTAATACCTATTTTACTTCCAGAGATATATCACATTGTACGTTTTTAAATTGACACCCTGTATATAAAACTACGCCATGTAACTACCACCAAATAACTGTAGGTAGTAAAGTTACACCAACTTTATTTATTTTTATTTTATTTATTGCTGGCTGTAACACCGATGCTTACGAATGTGATCGTTTTGTTTGGCAGTTAAACGCTTTTTCGCGATTTTATTGTACTAGCATCGGAATTTCTTCTACGGTAAAACTGAAAAGTACTAGAGATCTATTTCGGCTTCCGTTCAAACGTTAGGTTTTCTTGCGGAGGCGAATACTAATTCAATTAACTACAAACTTAATTGATTTATACTATCGTTTAAAATTGTATATAGAATCATAAAATTTAATGACATCATACGTCTTTCTTTGTGTAGGCCATAAAACAAATAGGCGTTAAAATATTAATGTTGTGCGGTACGATCGATCATAATATTCTTTGACTGTGGTGATTTAATGGAATGTGTGAGTTGGAAAATTCTTAAAGTGGCAAAATGCTAAACTCACTTTTTAACTTTTGAGCGAAAGTAATATATCACTTGCATCTGAGCTGTTTTTCCCGAATTATGAATTCTAAAATGGATTTAGTCGCAACTCCAAAAAGGATCCATTATAGAATTCCGTTGAAGTTCCTTAATGTATTCCACACTAAATATATTTCCATAGTAGTTCCTAGAAACATATTTCAGTTTTGAATCAGAATCTAATCTTATTCCTGATTCTTTCAAGCTAGCGAATCTTTTTTGTACGAGGCTTATTCGGAATTTAAATATTCCCGCCGAATAATGGGCGTAGTCAGTTTAGTGCATTGCGGGGTGCTTTAGTAATTGATGAGCTAGCCACAGGTCAGTTTACCATGGTTCTGCCATTGTATTCAGTTATATAATAAAGCGCGAAAATGAACAATACGATTAAAAATCTAGTGAAGTGTGAAGTGCGCGTTGTGATTCGTTTGCTCCATACAAAAAACGAAAACGCTGCCAAAATGTACCGTTACATATGCGAGATGTATAGTCTAGGTATTATACATGATAGAAATCAAACACTGGTGTAGGAATTTCAGAGATGGCCGAACGAATGTGATGACGAACGAAGACCTTTTGTTGCCAACGATGATTTTGTGGAAAAAGTGATCAAGAAAATTCGTGAATTCGGCGTTTCACGATATAGGAAATCAAATTTCACGTATAATGCTGTATGATATTGTAACTGACAGGCTACAATACCATTAACTTTGTGCAAGTTCGGAGTCAAAGATGTTGAACGGATGTTAACAAAAACTAGCGACTGGCCTCTGCACTGATCTTCCTGCGTCGCTACCAAACGGACGGCGATGTTTACCTGAATCATATTGTGCTAGGCGATGAGACTTGGATATCGTACACAAATATGGAAACCAAGCAACAATCAATGAAGTGGAAGCATGCGAGTTTTTCCTAAGCCAAAAAGTTCAAGCAAACGTTCGAGACCTGAAAGTTTATGGCTACTATTTTTTGAGACAGGAAAAGGAATTGTTGGGTGATTTCCTGGAACGTGGTACGACAATTAATGCAAACGATAACCTCAACGATACCCGGCGGCCCGAACTTTGCGACTCATTGAGTAAACCAATGGGAAATTTTTAACCATCACCTAAGTATCACCTCTACCTCCACTTTTTAAAGTTTTTAAAACCCGCGACCGATTTCTCGAGGTCGCCGACCTTAAAACAACGGTACAAAATTGGTTTTAGTCACAGACGACAACCTTCTACGACGAAAGGTATGCAAAAACTACCACGATATGATATGATAATATGAGAAATAGTTTAGGAGTGTATCTAAGATTTAAACTTATTAATTTTTGTTTCAAGTTTACATTGATTCTGGATGTGATCACAGAGGTATTGCCATAATTGTTTGACAATTGAATCATGTTCAGACTTATCGTCAAACCACACCCCACTTTTGGTTACCCTAGAGTCACAAGTCTGATACAAAGTTAAACCTCCCACCTTAACCAACAAAAATACTGACTGGAATGCATTCCGAGACAACGAGACCAGTCAATTAAACTTATACTTATCATTGAAAACAGATCAACAGATTGTCGAAGCAGCATAATAGCTTACAAAAGTGAACAACATGGGAAACATAAAATCGACAAACCCGGATGCTGTCCTGAATACATTAGACAAAAAATTAATGAGAAAATGAAGCTGGGGAAGGGCTGGCAAACCACACGAGCCCCTATCGACAAAACAAACTTCAACCGAGCTGCAAGACAGCTAAGGAAAAACTTGTTATAGAAACTGTCAGCGACTTTAGGTGCAGACTATTCCTCGTGGAAAGTAACTAAAAAAATTTTAATTCCCCAAAGAACAAACCCACCTATCAGAAGAACTAGTGAAATTGAACCAGAAATGATCAAAACAAAGCCTACACGTCTACTGAACATCTCACCAATGTATTCCAACCACATCCAAAGGAAATATCACTAGAAGAGGAAACTCCTATCCAGCAACTACTAGATACCCCATATCAAACGGATACTCCTATCACTAGCTTCAAAATATCTTAAGTAAAAGACGTTATGACTACCAACATCAATGCTAACAAAACCCCAGACCACGATTTGATAACAGGCAAAATCTTAAAAGAACTTCCACAAGAAGCCTGCAGAATGCTTACCTATACATATTCAACGTGGTAACAAGAACCGGATACTTCCCATTCCAGTCCAAGGTTGCGCAGATTATAATGATCCAGGAAGCTGACAAAGACTTATCTGAGGTAACATCTTATCGTCCCATCAACGTCTTACCAATAATAGCTAAAGTGTTCGAGGAACTCTTTGTAAAAAAACTAAAAGCTACTATTGAAGAAAGAAGTCAGATATTCAGCTTTTAGCCAATAGCATGCGACAATTGAGCAGTTGTACCGTGTAGCCAGAAATATAAAAGATGATCTAGAAACCCAGACATATTGCTCCGCTGCTTTCCTCGATAAAATGGCCTGAAGGCCTGAACTACAAAATGAAGATCAATCTACCGCATCTATATTGTAAAGTGCTCAAATCCTACCTAACAGAAAGGCACTTTCTAGTAAAACATGGTGAAGTGCACATCCCTTTGATTCTAATTAGGCCAGGGGTTCCGCAAGGAGTGTCCTTGGCCCTATCCTTTATCTAATATATACAGCCGATCTACCAACCACCACTACTACTCAAATCGCCACCATTGCAGATGACACTGCCGTAATGTCATCACACCAGGACCCCAATATACTATCCCGATGTATAGAAACCCATCTCATCAAGATCAAGTGCTGGTGTAAAAAGTGGCGCATTAAAGCGAACAGTACGAAGTCTACACACATTACCTTCACCCTTCGCAGAGAGATTTGCCTAACAGTGTACCTGTATAACATTCCACTCCCACAAAAGGATGAGGTGAAATATCTGGACATCTACTTGGACAAACGGCTAAATTGGTTAAAACACATATGTAATAAACGACTCCAACTAGGCCTCAGCTACCGCAAGATATATTGGTTGATGGGTCGTAACTCTCATCTGACCCTGGACAACAAACTCCTCCTCCTACAAGGCAATACTAAAACCCACTTGGACATAGGTACGACATCAAACTCTGGGGCTCCATCAGTGACACAAACATCTTGAAACTGTAACGTTTCCAGTTCAAAACATTACGGGTAATCTGTAATGCACCATGGTATGTACCAAACCATGTTATCTATCGAGATCTTCAAATTCCCATATATCAGTTTCAGCTGGTATCGGCGTCTGTATCACTGTCATGAAACATCGATACCTCGACCTTGCAACTGATACAAGTTTTTATTTGTTTCAGCGTGTATGCACTTGTCTCTTGTACACGCTGCTAAAATTAAAATGTTCCCACTGTTTTATATGAATTTAACATTCTAATACGTAATCACGATGTCGGTAGATCGAGAGTTTTGAGAAGGATTTCTCAATATGTACAAATTTTATTCGTGTTTGTGGGATTCTTAATCGAAGGACTATTCGACTAAACAACTTCGAGAAAAAACAGTAAACGATTTAGTACACAAATGCAATATCCTTTTTTGGCGCGTTTTTCTCTTTCGTAAAGATTCTGAAGATGCTCCTGCAATTGCTATACACATAGGTTGAGAGGAATTATTTCGGTATCGCGTTTTGAACTGAACTGATGTCTCGTGATTGCGTCTCAGCTGGTATATTGTACGTGACACAAATCTCAGAGACATGTATCGGTAATTGTATCGATACATGTATGTATGTATTCACGAATGGGGCCCTTAAGATGTAGATTAGGCGAAGGTATCATAAATGATCTATAATTATTTATAATAATAATAACAGTTCCCATTATTCCCCTGGGGGACATAAGCTTTGGATATATTTCATTCAGCTCGTCTGTCATCTGCTATCCTCTTCAATTTCCTGTTCCTACCTCCACGGTGCGTCCCCAGGATGCTTTTGGCCTCCCCTTTCGCTTTTGCCATGCGGATTCCACTCCAGGGCTGCTCTCGTAGGTTCTTCCCTCGGTCTTCTTAAGGCGTGATTTAACCAACTATACTTGCGCTTTCTGATCTCAGTGTTGACCTCTTGTTGTCCTGTTTTTTGCAGAAGTTCAGCATTACTGATTATGTTGGGGAACCAACTTTTTAGTATATGTCTTAAACACCTGTTTATAAATGTCTGCAACTCTTGCTTAACTTTTTGCGTTACGAACCACGATTCACACCCGTATAGTAGGGTCGGCTTAACTGTAGCGTTGAACACTTTTATGTTCACATTCTCCCCAAGACCAACGGAACTCAACACATTTCTCATGCTAGAAAACACCCCTCTGGCTTTGTTTATTTTCTTCTGTATATCGTGTTCTGTGCCTCCATCTACTGTTAATTCACATATCCCAGATATGTAAAGCTGCCCGTCTTTTGAACTTTCTCGTCTTCTATCTGGAGCGTCTTTAATGCTGTGCTGTTTATAGTTAACAGTTTTGTTTTATTAATATTAATTAGTGTCCCAGTTTTTCTGACTCTTCTTTTAGATTTGTCAGTTTTGTTTGAATATCCTGCAATCTATTCCCTATCAGACACACGTCATCGGCATATTCTATGTCGTCTACTGTTTCAGTCAATTTCCAGGGTGTTCCTTTTCCTTCTGTGATTTGGGAGATATCTATGGCTATTATAAATAGCAAAGGTGACAGATTGCAGCCCTGTCTTACACCTGTTTTGGTTTCGAAAAATTGTGATGTTTGTCCATTATGTAGCGCACAACATTTGTCCCCTGTGTAGCCTAGTTTGATCAGCCTTATAAGTTTTTCGGGGACTCCCACATTTGCCATCACAGTCCAAATTGCCTCTCTATCTATGGAGTCGAAAGCTTGTTGGTAATCAATGAACAGGATATGTAAAGGTGACTGTAGTTCTTGTGACCGTTCTGTTATAATTTTGAGAGTATTTACATTATCCATGCAGCTTCGAACCGCATGCAGGTCCGGTATTTTAAACCGATTTCTAGAACTTGACGGAGGTTAGGGGCTTGCTCCACCTCCGTCGCGGGTTAGCCTGGTATTGCAGTATCTATAATTAACAATATTTAATAATTATTAATAAGATAAATTTCTGCAGGCATTGTTTAAGTGTTAGAAAATAAATTTTAATGAAAGAATTTATCTTTTTAGTCGCCATGTCACCAGGTCACCCTAGACCAATCGGCCCTTAATTTTCAAATAAACCTCATGTCATGAATGGAACTGCAGTCTTCCGTACTCTTATTGCTAGTCACTAGCACATAATAATGCGAAGTACTGTTGGAGGAAGACACAAAAGTTTTCCAGTTTTTATAATTTCTTGTTGGGCTCATTTTCTTACTTTCAGTAATTTTAATTTTTCAACTCACAATTCGATTCCCTGTCATTAAATTTTAATGACTTTTCAAAGTCAATCGTATTACTATATGTAGAAATATCCAGGTAAAGATTTTTCCTTGAATTTTCTCTTCAAGTTATTTTCGCTGTAATTACAGTTAGGTCTATTTTTAGTATATCTATAATCTGGGAAATTCTATACTAATAACAAAAAAAAAGAGAAAAAGCAATTTCGAGAGTCTTTGAAAGTGACTGGCTTTGCTTGTGATGGAAAACCCTGATGTAAAAGTTATTAAAGAGATCATTTGAGGCTTCAGGGGATAAAGACGCTTATACGTAATATTTACAACGTCGCTACGTTGAATTCACACTTGCATTTTCTTCTACACCCCTCAATCGCTTTCCGAAAAGAAAATAAAACTCTTCCGATTTATGCCTTTGAAAGTGTATTTAATTCTGCTTAGAAATTCCACGATCAATATTAATTGCCACTCAAAGGAACCATAATTACTTCGATCTGCCTGCGAAACTGACAGGAAATCGGGGTAAATTGTCGGAAAACGTCTGAAGCTTTCATTTCAGTGTTGTGTAAATAAACACATATGAAACGTGCTACTGGACAATTGATCGACACAGGAAAATGTTGCACCAATTTGCGGTGTTTCATTTGGGAAATAATTAAATACATGTAAATATTCACACAGTGATTAAATAATACTCCCGATATTAATATTAATGCCCAGCTTTGTGTGGAGCTTTTCCTCTTTTGATACATTTTGTGGGATGGTTTTTAGGCAAATCGATTTCTATTATCAAAGGACTTTTGGTAGAATAAAAGAACAATGCGCTGGTTCGTTCAGTTGTGCTAATGTACGTATATATATTTTTTAATCACTCTGTTACTGATAATTAGTGTTACCATACAAAAATGTTTTACTCACATTCGTGAACATTTTGCAAATCATATTAAATTCCAGGGCCGGTTTTAGGTGGGAGCATCGTGGGCGCATGCCCTTTACCGCTACTCCCCAGATGTTTATGTAGTATTTATTTGCAGCTGTCATAACATCACTAAGCATACGCACAAAATGGCTAAGTAATCTCTAAAGCGGCTAAACGTGCCAAACCAGCTTCTACATCAAATTTTCTCTTTATATCCCCATAAATTGTGTAACTTCTTGGGTATTTTAATAAAATATTTAATATAATGCACCTACATGTTGTTCTTGTACAGGAAATCCATGATTTTGTTAATGCGCCATACCAATTGGACTCACCAATAAAAAACATCAGCCTCACTGAAATTAAAGACACAATTTTAAGATACATCAACCCCAGAAGGCCCCAACGTTCGACTTAATCAGTCGCAAAGGGTTACAGGAATTAACAACCAAAGGTTATAAAGCCATACAGCAGATTTCCAACGCAGTTCTAAGACTTGGCTATTTTCCGAGTCAGTGGAAAGTAGCACAGATTATCGTATTGCTAAAACCCGGAAAGAATCCACACGAAACAACATCTTACCGTCCTATATGTTTGTTACAAATTCTATGAAATATTTTTGAAACGACTAAAACCGATTCTCGACAACAACGGACTTATTCCTGATCATCAATTTGATTTTCGAAACCAACACGGCACTATTGAGCAAGTACACCGTATAGTCAATATAATTAATAACGCTTTCGAATGAAAAATGTACTGTTAAACAGCATTTCTGGACATCAGCCAGGCCTTCGATAAGGTCTGTCATAAAGGCCTTCAACACAAGCTTAAAAGAAACCTCCCGCTCAATTTTGTCACTGTTCTCAAACCGTACCTAATGGAAAAAGACTTCCTTGTAAAATATCAGGATGAATATACTAATTTCTTTCCGATTAAGACTGGAGTGCCACAAGGGAGAGTATTAGGACCTCTCCTATATCTCCTGTATACCGCTGATCTTCCAACAACCGACAATACTACAGTAGTCACATATGCAGATGGTACTGCAGTACTTGCAGTACATGTCAACCCAATAACTGCATCACAGCATCTTCAGGGAAATTTGAACATGCTACAAACCTGGAAAATTAAAGCGAACGTAGCAACATCAATACATCTAAGATTTACATTAAATACAGACACCTGCCCACCAGTAACGCTGAACCGCCGACAACTGAGTCAGGCGGATGACACAAAATACCTCGGAATACACATGGATAGACGTCTAACATGGAAAATTAATATCTTCACCAAACTAAAGCAACTTGGCTTAAAGGTAAGGCAAATGCACTGGCTGATTGGTAGACAATCCCAACGAACGATGGAAAATAAATTGCTGTTATACAAGATAATCATAAAACCCATATGGACCTATGGGATTCAGTTGTGGGGCACAACAAGCAATTCGAACATCTTACAGCGCTTCCAAAACAAAGTTCTGCGAACAATAGGTGACGCTCGCTCGTATATTCCCAACACCATAATTGCAAACGATTTCAACTTGAAGAAGAGCCTTCGCTGGAAGAATCAGAATATAGTCATATAAACTGCTTATTCTCCAACTGGATAGATTGGAAGAATAAAAGAGTTACATCAAAAAAAGTTTGTTCTTATGTTTGTTCTTATATAAAACATGAATATCTAAACAATACCGCGGCTTAGAAATAAAACATTAATTTGTATAAATGGTACCAGGGTAAAATATTAGTGACTAATAATATAATTTGGTAGGCGCATATTAGGAAATCATGCTTCCGGCATCGAAACGTCTGAATGTTAAATTCTATTGATCAATTCCTGAAGATACCATAGATGGAAAGTGTTCTTCATAAGAAAAACTGTTATAAAAACGTATCTATTCAAGAACATTATTTGTTTTTCTTTTGGGATCTTTAAGTTTATTAGAAACCAATTTTTTTGGGCTAGCATTAATTTAAAAAACACTGTAGTAGTCAAATCAACACTTGAAACAAGATGTTAGTTCTGCAAAGCTTTTTTTTAAAGAAATCAATAAAAATCAAACGGAAATTCGATATAGATTGTCACAAGCCAAATTACAAACGATTTGGTGAACATCAAACTATGTTTAAATTAAGTACTACGCAAGTCAGTGCGGTTGCTTGTATACACAGCAGAAGTAATCACTGTTTCCTGTCTCTTTCTGTGGTACATGAACCAACTTTGTAAAATATTGAACGGTTGTCGATATTAAACTACACTTTAATTAAAAAATTGTTGATATATCCAAATTTGGCATTGGAATTGAGTTCCTACTCAGGTAACACTGAAAGTAAACATCTTCCATTCAAGCAGCGAAGAAAAATTGTAAAATTAACTTGTGGGAAGACAGACAGTAAAATACATCTTATTTATGTTAGTAGCCAGTAAATTGTATGATGCTCGCATTGCTCTGATTTAGCGCGATTCAGTATTCATGTCTAAATTTAGGTCGTTTCTTGCGGATACGCTGTACGCGAGTCTAATACAAAGGGGCTGCACAGATGGTTTTTAGTGCCTCGGTATATACAAACAAGTATCAACCCTAACGTTAATAAGCAAATGAAATATAAAACTACTGCTTTATCACTAGAGAATTTTGTCAACCCACTCCCAATTTTGTTGTGTACTATTGGGATCGAACTCGAGTTCCATCTCGTATTACTGTCTCCTGCAGCCACCACTTTCCGTTTTTCTTGAGCAAACTTTCCACTTCAAGGAATATCCACGTGGGCCGTTTCTTGTTCATTTGTAAGAATTTGTTTGTACCCTTTTACGAAGAACGTTTGCGGGCTCGGCACAAACGATAGGGTAGCCCGATCTAACTCCAGTAGAAACACGTGTTTACCCTTACACCTTCACTAAGAGCCTTCCTGCGCCAACTAACAATTGGAAAATAAGTCCGTGCCTATTCTTAAAGTTTACAACAACCCGCCTAGATTTATCAACAATAATTGAGATTAAATCAAGACTTACCTTATTGATTACAAAAATGGATTAATATTTCTATACCTTAATCGTTTTTGTGCATTTGTTCAACTTGACAATTTTACACGTACCTACTTTTACACAGCTTAGACCAACCCACCTACATTAGGCAACTATTAGAAAATAAATCTAATTTTAATTAACTCAAACCTGTCTCGCTGAATAAAAAGATTAGTTAATATTGGGCTCACCTTAACCTTCATGGCTCACCCTATGATTAAAACTTAAGTAAAAGTGATAGTTTACACACATATTTATATATTACAGTTTAGAACAACCAGCCACCTATTAGGAAACAAAAACACATTTATATTAAATCAAGACTTACCTCCTTAACTACAAAACTGGATTAATATGTCTATACCTTAATCGTTTCGCTCAGTTGTTGAACGTGGCAATTTTAACACGTGTCTCCTTTTACAGCTTATACCAGCCTACCTATACTAGGCAACTATTAGAACATAAAACACATTTCAATGAACTCATGCTCTGTTTCGTTGAATACAAAAAAAATAGTTGCTGAGCTCACTTTAATCTATATGGCTCAACTTATGATTCAAAGGCAACCGCTAGTGATATTTCAAAAACATGCCAACTGTTATAGTTTTGGGCAACCCATAAACTATTACGAAAGAGTAAACCTTTATATTAAATTAAGAGTTACCTTAATCGTTTTTACCCGTTGTGGTATGTAATGTTAATTGAACCCACATATACTGTTAAACTATTAGAAACTGACACTAATTTCAGTTAACTCAAACCCCGTTTTGTTGAGTGACTCTTGCGACTTACATCAACCCACCTATACTGACCAACTATTAGAAAATGAAACTAGATTTAATTGATGCAAGACAGGTATTGCTGAGTAAAAATATTAGTTAATACATGAATCATCTTAATCTATAAAGCTTACCCGATTATTAAGGAGTAGCGGAATGAAATAGTTTAAAAAAATACCTACTCTTGCAATTTACACCAACTCACCTATACTGACCAACTATTAGAAAATGAAACTAGATTTAATTAATGCAAGACAAGTATTGTTGAGTAAAACTATTAGTTAATACATGAATCACCTTAATCTATGAAGCTTACCCGATTATTAAGGAGCAGCAGAATGAGATAGTTTAAACACATATCTACTCTTACAACTGACACCAACCCACCCGTATTAAGCAAGTATTATAAAACGAAACAAAATTTAATTATACCAAAAGCTACCTTCTTGAGTACAAAAATTGATTAACATTTGTCATAACTGAATCTTTTAATTCCATTGTGTATTGTAATTTTGGTTGAGTGACTCTTGCAACTTACACCAACCCACCTATACTGACCAACTATTAGAAAATGAAACTAGATTTAATTAATGGAAGACAGGTATTGTTGAATAAAACTATTATTTAATACATGAATCACCTTGATCTATAAAGCTTACCCGATTATTAAGGAGTGGCCGAATAAGATAGTTTAAACACATACCTACACTTACAACTGACACCAACCCACCTCGTTTTAAGCAAGTATTATAAAATGAAACCAAATTTAATTAACTCAAGAGCTACCTTCTTCAGTACAAAAATTGATTGATATTTGTCATAACTGAATCTTTTAATTTGATTGTGTATTGTAATTTTGGTTGAGTGACTCTTGCAACTTACACCAACCCACCTAGACTGACTAACTATTAGAAAATAAAAAAAGATTTAATTAATGCAAGACAAGTATTGTTGAGTAAAACTATTATTTAATACCTGAATCACCTTAATCTATAAAGCTTACCCGGGTATTAAGGAGTGGTCGAATGAGATAATTTCAACATATACCTACTCTAACAACTTACATCAATTCACCCGTATCAAGCAAGTATTATAAAATGAAACAAAATTTAATAGATACGAAAGCTACCTTCTTGAGTATAAAAATTGATTAATATTTGTCGTAACTGAATCTTTTAATTTCATTGTGTAGCGTATTTTGCTTGAGTGACTCTTGCAACTTACATCAACCCACCTATACTGACCAACTATTAGAAAATGAAACTAGATTCAATTAATGCAAGACAGGTACTGTTGAGTAAAACTATTATTTAATACCTGAATCACCTTAATCTATAAAGCTTACCCGATTATTAAGGAGTGGCCGAATGAGATAGTTTCAACACATACCTACTCTTACAACTTACATCAACTCACCCGTATCAAGCAAGTATTATAAAATGAAACAACATTTAATTGATACGAAAGCTACCTTCTTGAGCATAAAAATTAATTAATATTTGTCGTAACTGAATCTTTTAATTTCATTGTTTAGTGTATTTTGGTTGAGTGACTCTTGCAACTTACATCAACCCACCTACACTGACCAACTATTAGAAAATGAAATTAGATTTAATCAATGCAAGACAGATATTGTTGAGTAAAACTATTATTTAATACATGAATCACCTTAATATAAATATAAAGCTTACCCGGGTATTAAGGAGTGGCCGAATGAGATAGTTTCAACACATACCTACTCTTACAACTGACACCAACCCACCCCTATTAAGCAACTATTATAAAATGAAACAAAATTTAATTAAACCAAAAGCTACCTTCTTGAGTACAAAAATTGATTAACATTTTCTCATAACTGAATCTTTTAATTCCATTGTGTAATGTAATTTTGGTTGAGTGACTCTGGCAACTTATACCAACCCACCTGTACTGACCAACTATTAGAAAATGAAACTAGATTTAATTAATGCAAGACAGGTATTGTTGAGTAAAACTATTATTTAATACATGAATCACCTTGATCTATAAAGTTTACCCGATTATTAAGGAGTGGTCGAATGAGATAGTTTAAAGACATACCTACTCTTACAACTGACACCAACCCACCCGTATTAAGCAAGTATTATAAAATGAAACAAAATTTAATTAAACCAAAAGCTACCTTCTTGAGTACGAAAATTGATTAATATTTTCTCATAACTGAATCTTTTAATTCCATTGTGTAATGTAATTTTGGTTGAGTGACTCTTGCAACTTACACCAACCCACCTATATTGACCAACTATTAGAAAATGCAACTAGTTTTAATTAACACAATGTAGGTCTTGTTGAGTAAAAATATTAGTTAATACATTGATCACCTTAATCTACAAAGTTTACCCGATTATTAAAAAATGACCGAATAATATAGTTCAAACATATACCTACTCTTACAACAACCCACCCGTATTAATCAAGTATTACAAAATGAAACAAAATTGAATTAACCCAAGACTACCTTTTTGAGTACAGCAATTGATTATATTTGTCATAAATGAATCTTTTAGTTCCATTTTGTAATATAATTTGAGTAAATGTTGAGCGACTCTTACAACTTACACCAACCCGCTTATACTGGCCAACTATTAGAAAGTGAAACTAGTTTTAATTAACGCAAGGCAGGTCTTGTTGAATAAAAATATTAGTTAATATATACATGGATCACCTTAATCTATAAAGCTTACCCGATTACTAAAGAGTAACCGAATGAGATAGTTTAAACATATATATTATATATAGGTATATATATATATATATATATATATATATATACATACTCTTACAACAACCCAGCTACATTTATAAACTATTAGAACATGAAAGAAATTTAGATTAACTAAAGACCTACCTTTTCGAATACAAAAATGTATTAATATTTGCCATACCTTAATCATTTTGAAGCATTTTGTGATGTGATGTTGGCTGAGTGCCTGGTAGTTTGATCACGTACCCACCTTTACAGTGTCCGTCCACCCACCTGCGCTGATCAGTAATTGGAAGATGAAATACAATTTTAAATATTCCAATGACTACTTTGGAAAGCGCTATCTCTTTCATATCTCATGCATTTCAACTTTTATGGTCCCTCGTATAATTAAAACTTGACCGAGGGTCTCAATTCAATCTGGTGCCTACCCTTAAATGTTACACACATTCCATCTACACTGGAAAACTGTGATAAAATAAATAAATAGATTGGGCCCATCTTAATCTTTACGGTAAAGTGTAAAATATGAAATATCGAAAGTAAATGATATTAAGAATTGTCAACATGGTATTATAGCGGAAAGGAGTTTTGAGACCGAAATGTGGGTTTAGGACTTTCGTGGATCTTTTATTAGGAACAACATTTTTATGTTATCTGTGTCCCAGATTGATAAAATAAACTCACAATTGCGCCAACTCAACGTGGTAACAAAACCTTTTCTAGAACTCACTTCTGTTGCATGGAAAAGAAACGAGACGTCGCTTGAGGGTTTTCACAAGTGGATGTGCTTGTGGCGTGTCTGCTGATCTTCTCTTTATTAAAATTTACAAGAATATGCTTTAGGTTTCCCTGTTGTAATTTAAACCAAGACATACTTCTTGAAACTATCGCCTTGGTCTACATACAACATATTTCGTTGATTATGTAAATGTTTCTATTTTATCATATTTTCATATCACGTAGCTACTAAATTTGAAACTTTACAGAAATGCCTAGATTTGACATTTTAACATAATAAAATTAAGCATATATTTTAACATATTGCATTGAATATACGTACTTTTTTTGGCTAAAAACAATTGTAAAAGATCGAGATTTTTAAGTTTTCATCAAAAATATTCTAAAAATTCTTTTCGAAATTTTGTTTAAATGTATTGACGATAGCTATAAAGGGCATAAAACTTTGTTTTCTGATTACTCAGGCACATGAATTAATTATTGCAACGTTCAAAAATCAGTCAATCTGCGAATAGCGATCACCTTTTGTAGTATAATTAACTGTATTTCAATTGACCAACTGATTCTTGACACTAAATATCTGTAAAATGCTTCACCAAATTAAAACTAATCGGCTTTACTAGTTACGGAAGGACAATTAAGTAAAAATTGTATATAAACAATAGAATAAGGTTCATAGCACTACAGTTGTTATTCTTTATTTATGAAAAGTTTTATAAATGTGAAAATATACCTGGTTATTTAGTTAAACGAATCATCATTTGGGCTTGCTCCTCTAGGTCGAACACCCTGTATATCTCCAAATAATTTTATAAAAATAACATTCTACCCGTTCACTGACTGCGCTCAAGCTAGCATTAGCTGACTTACTTGGCAAGTAGTAATAGAAATCAAGGGCTAAAATGTACTTCATCAAAATACCCAAAGCTGATAGGTTTGACTATAGAGGTTTACTTTCAGATTAATACAACATTGTTACGTAACCCATAGTTGGTGTTGTGGCAATCGATTTACCTCCCCTCTACTTGATTTAACTAATCTTGCGGTTTTAATATTTAAACCGGTGTATTTCTACCGCGAATCAATGTACTACCGAAACTGAATAAAACATGAATAACCTATAGCTGGTGTTACGGCTATTACATAATGCTTAATTTTATTAATTTTGAGAGTTAAGCAGGTGTATTGTTGCATCAAATCATATATTATCTTAGCTGGTTAAAACGCGAATAACCAATAATTGGTGTGACAGCAAGCGATTAACTCCCTTCTACTTATTAGTTAAATTGGTGTGTTTCTACATGCAATATCGTATTATCTTAGGTGAATAAACCATTAATTATATTTGGTGTTGTAGCAATTAGCTGACTCTATTCTACTTAATTTTGTTAATCTTAACATTTTAGTAATTATAATAAAAGTCGGAGTATATCGACCTCAAATCGTGTATTATGCGAGTTGAATAAAACATGAATAACCAATAGTTAACGTCACTGCAATTAGATGACTATTTTCGACTTGATTTTGATAATTTTGACGTTTAAGTAGTTAAGCTGGTGTATTTCTACTTCAAATCGTATGTTAGTTTAACTGGTTGAAATGTTAATGACCAATAACAAATTAGTGTCATGATAAGTGATTAACTTTCTTCTACTTAAGTGTTCTACTCGTATTGTTTTAGCAGTTAAACTGGTGTATTTATACATCGAATCGCGTATTATCGTAATTGAATAAAACATTAATTACATATGGTTGGCGTCATGCCAATGAGATTGCTCTCTTCTTAACTTTGCTAATCTTAATGTTTTAGTAGTTAAATTAGAATAGTTTTACCTCAAAATCGTGTATTATCTTAGCCGAATGAAACATTACTAACCAATAGTTAACGTCATGACAATTAGACCACTCTCTTCTACTAATTTTGCTAATCTTAATGTTTTCATAATTAGCCTGGAGTATTTCGACATTAAATTCATATATATATCATCTGATCTGCATAAAACATTAATAACCAATAGTTGGGGTAATGTAAATCCTATTACTGTCTTCTACTTTTGCTAATCTTAATGTTTTAGTAGATAAACTGGAATATTTCTACATCAAAATCGTGTATTATCTTACCCTAACATAACATTAATAACCAACCGTCAGTATCATGGCGATCAGACTACTCCCTTCTACTTAATTTTGCCAATCGTGATGTTTATGTAGTTAAGATAATATGTTTCTATATTACATTATATATAATGAGCCGAATAAAACATTAATAACTAATAGTAGGCGTCAAGGCAATTAGATAACTTTCTTCTACTTAATTTTGCTAAGCTTAGTATTTTAGTAATTAAGCGGGAGGATTTCTACATTAAATCGTTTCTTATCTTCGCTGAATAAAACAATAATTACTGATAGTAGGTAGGCGTCATGACAATTAGACAACTCTCTTCTACTTAATAATATTTTAGTAATTAAGCTCGAATATGTCTGCATTAAATCGTGTATTATCTTAGCTGAATAACACAATAATTACTAATAGTAGGCGTTATGGTACTTCGATTACTCTCTTCGACTTAATTTTGCTAATATTGGTGCTTAGGTAGTTAAGTGATGTATTTCCGTGTTAAATCGTATATTATGAGCTGAATAAAACGTTAATAAGGAATAATAGACGTTATAGCAATTAGATGACTCCCTTCTACTTGATTGCAATAATCTTAGTATTTAAGTAATTAAGCTGGAATATTTCTACATCGAGCCATGCATTATCTGAACCGAATGAAACATTAACAACTAATAATTGGCACCATGACAATCAGATGAATTTCTTCTACTTACTTTTGCTAGCTAATGTATTTCTACATTAAATCGTATATTACGAGCCAAATAAAACGTTAATAAATAATAGTAGGCGTCGTGGTTATTGTAGACGATTGTCTTCTACGTAATTTAATTAAAATTAAGACCTAATAATTGGCGCACTGAGAATCAGATGAATCTCTTCTGCTTACATTTCCTAGCTAATGTATTTCTACATTAAATCGTATATTACGAGCCGAATGAAACATTAATAACTAATAGTAGGCGTCGTGGTTATTATAGACGATTGTCTTCTACTTAATTTAGTTAAAATTAAGACCTAAGAATTGGCGCACTGAGAATCAGATGAATCTCTTCTGCTTACATTTCCTAGCTAATGTATTTCTACATTAAATCGTATATTACGAGCAGAATAAAACATTAATAACCAATATTAGACGTCGTGGTTATTATAGACGATTGTCTTCTACTTAATTTAATTAACATTAATACCCAATAATTGGCACCATGACAATTAGATGAATCTTTTTTATTTACTTTTGCTATCTAATTTCTATATTAAATTGTATATTACGAGCAGAATGAAACATTAATAACCAATAGTAGACGTCGTGGTTATTATAGACGATTGTCTTCTACTTTATTTAGTTAATATTAATACCCAGTACCCATGACAATTAGTTGAATCTCTTGTACTTGCTTTTGCTAGCTAATTTATTTCTACATTAAATCGTATATCACGAGCAGAATAAAACGTTAATAACCAATAGTAGGCGTCGTGGTTATTATAGACGATTGTCTTATACTTAATATAGTTTACATTAATACCTTGGCGACATGACAATCAGATGAATCTCTTCTACTTACATTTGCTAGCTAATGTATTTCTACATTAAATCATATATTACGAGCCGAGTAAAACGTTAATAACTAATAGCAGGCGTCGTGGTTATTATAGACGATTGTCTTATACTTAATATAGTTTACATTAATACCTAATAATTGGCGCCATGACCATCAGATGAATTTCTTCTACTTACTTTTGCT
Source organism: Limonius californicus (assembly GCA_014611495.1). NCBI lineage: Eukaryota > Metazoa > Arthropoda > Insecta > Coleoptera > Elateridae > Limonius > Limonius californicus. The sequence continues at coordinate 24,370 of JABXWE010040319.1, forward strand.
AGATAATGTACTTCTACATTAAATCGTATATTACGAGCCGAATAAAACGTTAATAACTAATAGTAGGCGTCGTGGTTATTATAGACGATTGTCTTCTACTTAATATAGTTAACATTAATACCCAATAATTGGCACCATGACAATTAGATGAATCTTTTCTACTTACTTTTGCTAGATAATGTATTTCTACATTAAATGGTATATTACGAGCAGAATAAAACATTAATAACAAATAATAGGCGTCGTGGTTATTATAGACGATTGTCTTCTACTTAATTTAGTTAACATGAATACCCAATAATTGGCGCCATAACAATTATATCAATCTCTTCTACTTACTTTTGCTAGCTAAAGTTTCTACATTAAATTGTATATTACGAACAGAATAAAACGTTAATAGCAACTAGTAGACGTCGTGGTTATTATAGACGATTGTCTTCTACTTAATTTAGTTTAACATTAATACCCAATAATTGGCACCATGACAATTAGATGAATCTTTTCTACTTACTTAATT
>JABXWE010040320.1:0-19562 GCA_014611495.1 Limonius californicus
AATTGGTTTTGTATACAACAACACTTTGCCAACTGTAAACAAGTTTTAACTTTTTTTTGACTTCTTAATATGTTTTTTAAATTAATTACTAACTAATACAATACGTTGGAAATTCAATATTTTACTTCTACGACTTCGATAAATATTGCCGAATTATCCTGCATTATGTCTACAGCTTAACATTATTTTCTACAAACTGTTATATATAAAATTATTAGACTATGCGTTTCCAATATAAATTAAAATTAAATTAACAAATTAGCGCAGTTTATTATGAGGAATTTTGTTTTTTGATTAGAATCTTTTAACAGATTTCTACAATTGTTGCTGTATCATGTAAAAGTATTTGACCAAAAATTGAAATTTATCATGAATCAATTTAGTACATACTGACAATATTCTGTAAAATATATTATATTGTATGAAACTGAAGGTGTAGGAATTTAGAAGCATCTTATATTTAGAACACATACCTATCCTTAGGATTTGAGCTTTAATGCTTGATAGTAGAAGTATTATACTTTTTCTGATACGTTCATACATCAAGTGTCTGTGACATATTAACCGTCAATATAAGTTCATCAATAAAGTGTAACACAATTAATTTAATTAAATGACAGATTTGAATAGTTAAGGGGCATTTTGTGTTAGATTGTCTATCTAATTTTCTATTATAGAACGTAAACTTTTCGATACCTACTGGGTACCTAATCAATGTCGTAATTTTGATACGAGGACTTTTAAAATAGCACACCTATCTCGACTTTTGATAAAAGCCATACAAGCACATAGCTAAAACACAAATACTTCGCCGTCGCGCTCTGTCAATCGAAGGATGCGACCGCAATAAGTTATCCGGCTTAGGTTCTTGTCCTACACAAAGCCTTGAGTACTACCAATTTATTATCTTTTATTTGTAAATGACCGGCAATTTGTAACTTTACCTCTGTGGCCTCGGCGACACTGGCGGTATTCAGACTGTTTACATCACATTTTCGGTGTTGCTATTGTTATAAAATGCTCTTTAGTACCTTTTAGTTCGAATTAAAATACTTTAGGCCAGATCTAAGCGTAAATAGGGTTGTGCGGCGCTCAAGATAAATGAGATATAATTTATCTTGCTGCCTGGCCCTTGTAAGATTTTGGTTTCTAGAGATTTTACACAACATTTGTAGAAGTGTGCGGCAATTTGTAACCCTCAAGAGGGGCGCATTCTATTTAAATAAAAGATAATGCAGTGGGAATGGCAGTTGTCTAGTTATAGTTTATAAATATACTCACCAGCACCGGCTACGTGGATTTTCTTCATCCAAGGATAAATAACTCTGTCACCGGATTCAATATTTTCATCGTCGTCGTCGTCAGGTACAGGTGACCCATCGGGGTCGTCGTCGACGTCGTCTTGTTCGTCCGAACCGTTGTCCTCCATCCGTAACCCGAGTTCTTGTAAAGTATGTTGTCCTGCTGGTGACCCACCAGAGTCCTGTCCATGCCCAGTAGATGCAGGGCTACACACACCAGAATTCACATCACTAGACTGAGTTACACTAGGTGCAACATCTGCAATGTTTTGTAATAAGCTACTGGAACTTGTAGCCGGTGTATGAGGTGGCGGTTGGTGGTTTTGCAGTCCGCATTGCATGTGCGATTGTTGCGATTCCGGGTGCATCGGAATCGCGGGCCTGAGTTGGTGCGGATGCAGCGGTGCTGCATGGTGCGAATGGAGCTGGGGATGGTAGTAGTTACCGTAACTTCCGTATCCAGCATTGTTGGATGGTCCATAAGGTGTGGTGGTAGCTTGATGGTGGTTGTGATATCCATACTGGATGTGATGTTGTGGTTGGTGATGCCCGCCGAAGAAGTCGCCGCCGGACGAAGATATATAATTGCTTTGACTGTATTCCTCACTTGGTGGAAATTTAGGATCAACTACGACACCGGTTGCGAGGTGTTGCGGCTGTTGGTAACTTGACGATATAGCGGCTCCAGAAACCGGGTTCATCAAAAACGAGCTCATGATCATTAATTTTGCTGGAACTTCAGCGGTAGTTCTATATGTTAGCGTGTAGACGGTTATTCGGTGGGGGGTTTGCGGCGCACTAGGCTATTGCATAGAGGTTCTTTTTTCTGTTCCCCTACTACATACGAGATTTCCTTTCTACAGGCCGACGTTGCCGCCCACAGCACCCAATTAACAAACCACGTGACTACGACACAACCAATGGCGAGGTCGAACGTCATGGACCATGATGGATGACGCAGTTGTGGCGCCAACTAGTGGTAACTGGCCACACACGCGCCCAGATAAACACGCGGAAACTTGGATGAAATGTGACTGCTCGGCTAGGTTATATGTTTACTGCGAACTCAAGCGGATACACATAATGCACTTACAGGAATGAAATACTTTGTCCAATAAAAGCATTCCGTTTTACAGGAAATTTATTTTATTTTACATATCCTTTAGCTTTTAATCATTTGTAGAGATTTTTATAACTTCCCAATACTGCACATAATAACTGGTAATAAGAGGCATTCTCAGTAACGTTATAAAAAAATCGTTTCCCTATCAGTTACCCCGATAAAAAAAAGTTAGCGGCAATATCGACGCGCTGTCACGGTAGCACTGAGTCTCGTGAAAAGCGAACTGCTTCCAAGTGCTATACTCCTCCCACTGGTGCTCTCCACTTCTACACGTCAAAGCTTGTCAAAGTGGGATACCCTTCCTGCTTCCACTTAGATTCGCGGTCTCATGGGATGGAGGAAGAGCGAGAAATACTCTTCAACGCCGTCATCAAGCAGACACCCTTCGGCCCCTCGAGAATGCACGATTCAGAATTTCCACGGGGTAGAAGCTTACTATATTTAGCACTATTTCGGCGGTTGATCATTTAAAAAAAGTGCTAATTAAATCAGTCTAATAGAAATTTTGAAAATATCTTATTATAAGTATACATGTTTGAATTAATTTTAAAGAATGGCAATATTCCCCGAACAATCTACTTTTTAGATTTAGAATTTAGAATTATTTTACGAATTAGATAATTTTATGAATTCAGTTTAATTATTATCTTCGAATATAAATGTGGCAATTAATTAATTTTTTAAAATGCTTAAATATTTATAACAAGGCTAGTAGGTACTTTGCCTACTAATAATAAAATATGAACAGAAAAGTTTTACTTTCATGAAACTGAAAAAATTTGCACGAGTGTAAGTTTTTGTAATTAGTGCTTGTAAAACTTGTATAATTATAAAATAATTATGTAAGAAAATGTCTGAAAAAGATCTACTTAATACGATTACATCTAATGCGTGTGCTTTTATTGCTTATATTAGCAAAACTTATATGCGTGTAATATTTCCATTAAGTATAGCCGTTATTCTGTACTTCAAAATCATTTTTAAAAAATTCTTAGTTGCATGTAGTATAATGATTCCTATTCGTTTTCAATCACTAAGAATGGAACATAAAAGAATTACGTTTATAATAAATTACAACTTACATACTGTAGATATACCAAAATGCACTATTGTGTTTCGGAAGAAAATGTGTTCCAACCACGTTCGATTGCAGGCTACACAATTAGATTATCCACATTTTGAATCACCATTGGGCTACGAACTAGTACACAATTGAACTGTTACCTGTATAAAAATACCTACGATTTCGATTAAAAGTATGGCTACAAATTATGTACAGTGTCTTAGAATTTAGTGCATATGAGATAAAAGACAAAACGTTTTCGCGATGACCAAAAGCTTATACTTACCTATGCCCAAATTTTATTTAAATAGGAATGTCGGTGTATATTTTGGGGTGAGCAAGCGTAAACGCAAGGCTGCAAAAGTTTAATTTATTTAATTAGGAACCTATCCTTGTGTGTAATAATTTATGTCAGAATACATTTATATATTTAAGCTAAAATTAGAGTTGCGAATTATGTAGGCTACTAGAATTCTATGTGAAACATATAGTTTTTATATTTACTTGTAACACTGCAGAGTATAAAAATTGACATAGAAAATCCACTGTCAATTTTTAGAAATGCTAATCTTGCTAATCTGTATTTATTATGTCAGCGTAAGAAAAAGTTGAAAAAGCCTCTATTAATATTTTAGCTGCCTTATAAAATAGTTAAATACTTCATTTGAATTTCGTAATTTCAAATTTAACAAGATTTTTGTTCAATTATTTATTAGAAAATATACGATGATCAATATATTTACTATGTTCGTTTTACTCATTTAAACACAATCTAGAAGAATTACATTTCTATTAACAAGCAAATGACTTTCGATTATCGCTTTTTACAGCATAGCTGTTCTATTATATTAAATAATTCATAAACAATATGATCAATTTGAATTTTTTAATAGAATGATAGACTTGGTTGTTAGCTTTTTCTGGGATAGGTAGTAGAAGAATACAAAAAGCTTCAAGCGTATGCTTACGCTGAAATAATGTACCTATCCAGAAACCAGGATAAATACATAAAAATTATTGCATCCTAATGCTACATTTTAATAGGGGACTCTTGCATATTTTTCGTTTTTTTTACCTTATTTAGTAGCACTGCTTCTATTTCAGTAAAAGCTAAACAAAAAATACATTTAAAAAGTTTTAGAATTCGGATTAGTGGAGGTACCTATTTGTATCTGATTAGTGAGACACGGATTATTGAGATTTCTCCGTAATTTTTATTTATATAAACTGTCTTAATAATTAGGTTTCTATGAAAAATCTTTTAACATATACTTATTACAATTAACAAGCTCTTTTTTGTTCTGCGCGATTGTAATTTAACTACACTGCGTATCAGGTTTCTTAAAGACATATTAAAATAATATTTATTAAACGGAATAAACTATTTATTATTATATTTTTTACGTTAAATTTCCAGGTGCGTACAATTTTTTTTTGAATTCCGTATATTCTCATACAGAAGTCCGTAGGGCAGTATAAGAAGTGTATAGGTAATATAATACAGTTTACAGAAAGTGTTGAAAAAGTTTCTTAGATTTGCTCTAATACGAATAGGTATATTAAGTTATACTTGTAAGTAAATTAACATAGGAATTTTTGTATTTGGTATTAGTCAGCAATGGGATGTTGCGGGCTAATTACAAAAATATGTATGTTGCTAGAAGAACTTTTATAAAGTGGAGAACAGACGATATCACGTTTCTATAAAATCGTATACATATTGGTTGATTTTCCATTAGGTACATGCTCATTAATTTCGTCGGAACCTAAGTAATTAAAAAATTCAAACATTAAACTTGAATACCCTTATATGTTCTTTCTAACTGTCTACGACAGAATGTTATCTCTTGAAAAATAAAAAGACAGCGATTTGAAAATTGCTCTTTGCTATTTTTAGTGGAATATCCTGATTTTTCTTGGATAATTCGAAAGCTTACTAAATTTTTAATACGACGTCGCTTTTATTTTGATTATAGTACAGTATTAGTAAGAAAAGAAACTATATTACGTTTATATTGCAATAACAAGAACATAAAATATACAAAAATGTATGAGTTGCTGTAACAAAATAGAACAAAACGTTGAGCTATTCATAGTCACGTTTGATAGTCACATCGATTTTTTCTGTAGCTGTAGCTGCCATTTCCAAATTTCTTTCCCACTACATCACACAAACGTGTCTATCAATGACTCAATGTTTTTTAATTGTCAAATAACTAGCATTTACTTTATTTATTTTATATTCTTATAATTTATTTTTTTTTGAAAGTTGCATTTCCAAAGTCCACTTAGCTAATTCCTTTATTTATTACTATGTCATCGTTCATTGTGTAGATGAAAATAATACAAGCAAGGATGTATTAACAATTTAATACGGTTTCAAAATATTAAAGAACATACAGAGTGTTTAACTTAAAAAAGTAATCTTGAAATCGCTGCCATTTGGGTGTCCAAGTGATGGCAATCTGCTACACATGGTTGGAAAAAGCACCTGAAGCTATTTAAGATTATATTTTGAATTTTTTAAATTACCTAGTTTAATTCTAGTGAAATTAAAATCGTTGATGTTCACTATTCTCATAATGGGATAGGTGTAAATAAATAATAAAACTTCAATGTCAAATCCCACACAAAATTTAATAAATGAAGTATTAGTTAACGTTTTCGGGACATACTGTGGCCCATTATCAAACAAAAATTCTGGCTTTCGCCCTCTTCACTTATTTTTCTTACTGTTATGAATTGACGATTTGATTTGGATAATGCATTACTCCCCCCTTTGTTATATTTAATCATTCTCCAAATGCTTTTTAATTTAAGAATGATTTGTCTTTGTGTTAAAATTTTTTGGTAAATTTTTTGGTGAGAAGAATTTTTGTTTGATAATGGGCCACAGTATGTCCCGAAAACGTTAACTAATACTTCATTTATTAAATTTTGTGTGGGATTTGACATTGAAGTTTTATTATTTATCTAGTGAAATTAGTGTGCGTGTAATAAAAAATTAACCACCCTGTATACACAAATTTCATTTTACCATAAGCATTGCATCTACTGGCTCGCCTTTAGTTTCGTCTTATTAGTTGTCACAGACCGAAGTTTTGCCTAAAATATGTGTGTGTGTGTACCTACATACATAGTATTCTTAGTATGCCACAGCTTGACTGTAATCAAACAGATAGATAATTGAAATTATTTAATTAAGTGCTATCATATTGACTCTGTAATAAAACATATTTTCATAAGAAAATAAACTCTTACTTATTGATATAAGTATAATATTTTTGCACTATTTGCTGAAAGTACGTATTTGTTTTCTATTTCTTGTCGCTTTGCGATTAACAATCAAACACTGAGGTTCAATGTTAGGTTTCCTGTAGTAGACATATACCCCATTAAAGAGTATACAGTTCATTAATATTTTATTGAAAATACCACCTATTTACATAAAAAAAATATAAAAAACAAAAATACTAGTTGTTATAGTAGTCAATTAGTTGTGCTGATGTTTTGATAATTTATTTTAGCTGTCACAGTATAATATTTATCCACAAACGCCAAACTTTTGCCAGCTAGAAAGAAAATAATACCAATATTCTTCAGTGAATAACGCGTTTAAAAATAGTTTCGTTACGAGTTATAAATATTTAAAAAAATATCACGATATTATAAGAAATATTAATAAAGGCAATGTACGCATTCTCAGAATTTACTACTTTTCTACTTCCTTGCATGTGAACTCGTTATGTTATTTAGGGCCATTTAAAAACGTACCTTATCTTTTCATTAACGTACCATGTAACTATGCATCATTTAATAATAAATTAAGTACATGTGACTAAAATTCTGGAACAATATTAAGAGGTTAGGAACCATGAAATGGAACGTGATGGTTCCTTTGTTCTTTCTCTTTGCATGCTATGGTTTTATAAATAAAAGCGTTTGACATAAAAAATCAACAGCTTAGTAGATGTGCATTGAGTCTAACTCAGAAACATAAAATAGCAACAGTTTAATCTTTCTCAGTGAATTCTGTGCGTCTATTTAAAATTATTACATATGCCAAAATTACAAAAAATTAAACTGAAACATCATTGTAATGACGTTATTTCAAATTTAACAATTATTATATTATTTTATATATTAGTACCTATAAATGAAATTGCTTGCTTTTAAAGTACTTACAAACAGCGGAGATGGAAAATCTACAGAAAGTAAAATTTATTATATGCTTGTTTGTTTGGATTGGGCTTACCAACCATCTCAAGCACTGCAGCCAACCAGTATTGGCTTCCTAACTATGCATTTTGCCTATCTGGGGCAGTTCCAACTCCAGTAGTGATTGCAAGTAAAATGCATACAGCTACAATAAAATGTAATTTTTTGAAATTATAAATATCAATACCTATTAGGAATTATACTGAGCAGCACATTACCCCAAATTAATATTAAATTAATAATTTCTGTATTACGGAGGGAAGCCCAAGAATACCCCAAACAACACAATGTAGAATCCGAAAATAGAATCTTTTATTATCAATATTTTTAGTAAAAAGGAAATGCAATATTTAGGGCGTAGTTAAACCTTGCCCCAATTTAAAAATCTTATTTTTGGACTAAATTTCCCAGTCATAACCAGAGTATCAATCTAGATAATGCAGAACTATAATTCAACTTCGTTTTATTTTAGTTCTCCATTTTATGTAGATAAAATTAAATACAAATTTTTGCTGTCAAAGCGTAAAAATATATTGCTTACTTCATCTTTAGACTTTAGCAAACACAATAAACCCATATGAAAGGGTTTTTATAAAAGTCACCCACTCCCCGCAAAATATGCAAAACAAGTTTCGGTTTTTTAGAAATATGCTTTCTGTGTTAAAAAATTAAGCAGCTATTTGAACATATGAACTGACATCTTCAGTAACAAAAAGAACTGAAACGTTTCTCAAGTCATCATTTATCTTGAAGTGTCAAAATCTGGTGACTGTAACGAATGGTTCTTTATTTGCATCCTGATTTCTAGTTATTTTGTTTACTTAGTCTTACAAAAATATAACGCAGAACATAATTTTGTGTTATTAAAATTTATGGTAGGCTGTGTTAAAATATTATTTAGATATATTTCCGCGTTCCTAAGTTAAGAACATAAAGTCAAGAAGTCAATCGAAATGCTTTTCCCTTAGAGCGTGCACTGAAATTTTATATAAATAGGTATATTATTAATGTAATAATTCGCTACGAAATTAGCAAGGAGGCCAAAGCTTCAAGATTAAAATACGTGTGTTATATTAGGTAATTGTTACATTTGTTATTTTACTCTTTCTAAAAAAATATTTTATAAATTCCTCTGGTAGTCGGACATCATCTTAAAAGGGCGTTACTAAGAGAAATATACCCAACTGGGTTCCACACTAAACTAATCTTCGGTTTAATATTATTGGACCCAGTACGATAGTTTCACGTTGTGGTTTGGGACTACAATTTAAAAACCAAAAGTTCTCTGAAAATGGAGGTATTGCTATGTTCCCTTAGATGTATAATATTACTGACTGTTACACTTATTCAAGATAGTTTAAACTATAGTAATTACAAGAAGATCGTATGTGTGGGTATATAGTACAGCAGTAGGACAACAATGAAATTTCTGCGATAATTAGAAATTAGCTTCCATTATATAAATTATAAAGTATCCAAATAATAAAACTTTCTTCAGATTGAAATATGAATAGTATAAAAGTATTTTCTGAAGAACGAAACAGGTTCAAAAAGTTAAAAGGAAATGTTAGTGTTAGGTACATAGGTATCAATTTCATTTGTGAATAAAAACTTGTACATAACTTTAGGGTATTTCACATTACAATTAGAAAAATCATGTACGTATCCAGATGTGTATACTAAAAAGATTTTCTATTTTAAATAGCAACTTTTACTTTTCTATTAAAGGTATTTAGCTATCCCGGATGTACGAGGGGTATTTTTTAAATAAGGTCCGTTTGTGAATGAGAGTGAGAACGACGTGCGATCGCCGCAGTACGCTTGCGCGTCTGCTCCCAACATGCTTTGCGCGCGCTTGGACGCCATTTGCAGCCGTATCCTCTGCCTGTGTGCTGAGCTGTAAAAGTTTATAATGTTTAAGAAAATTGAGTCGCCCGCCGACTGTGAGATACGATCTGTAATTCGAATCAGGAAGGAGATGAATTGTTGGACCACATCGTTACAGGAGATGAGACTTGGGTGTCTCATATGACTCCCGAGTCCAAGCAACTATCAATGGAATGGCGACACACATCGTCGCCAACCAGAGTGAAAGCGAACACAATTTCCGCACGAAAGATCATGGCAACTGTCTTTTGGGATAGGAAAGGGATTTTGTTAGTGGATTTTATGCCGAGAGGCACAACAATCAATTCTGATGCGTATTGTGTGACCTTGAGAAAACTCCGGCTTGCCATATAAACCAAGCGGCTTGGCCTACTGTCTTCCGGTGTGATGTTGCTCCATGACGATGCAAGGCCACATGTTTCTGCACAAACACAAAGTCTAATCAAGTGTTTTGGATGGGAACAACTGGATCATTCACCTTACAGTCCAGACCTTGCACCCAGTGATTTTCACTTGTTTCGGTACTTAGAGGTGTTTCTTGGTGGTCAACGGTTCAACGACGATAAAGAAGTGAAAACTGCAGTCATGGATTGGGCTTCTTCACAGGCGGCATATTTCTTTGACGTCGGAATTCAAAAACGTGTTGAGCGGTACGACAAATATTTGAACAAATACGGAAATTATGTAGAAAAGTAGATTGTATGTAGAATGTGGAAAAAAATATATTTTAACGATATTTACAGTATTTTTCTTCTTATTAAAAAACGGACCTTATTTAAAAAATGCCCCTCGTAGAATTGAGACAGTTGATAAATGTAATAAAATGTCATATTTTACATATGCTAACCCTGGCTTATGTACTTATTATTCCAGTGTAAATATAACTTGGAAAGTACATATCTTAACTGCCCAACAAAACACTAAACCGCCAGTTTTAATCCCTTTTTATATTAAAAATTTAAATGAAAACTACTTTTTCTGAATTATTCTATAGAAAACAGTGGGGCATTGAAACTGAATCAAACCAAAGTCAATTGTTTATTACAAGTGCTAAATTAACTTTATGTTGTTGCTGTTGATTGTGCGAGTTCTAGGACGCGGTTTTCCAAGTCCATCTGTTTGTACTCGGGCCATATTTGGCCCATTCTACAGCTTAACTATAAATTTTGCTTATCTGAGGTAATTTCAACTCCAGTAGTCATGTTTATTAACGTGTCCCACATCGCAGTGGCATGGGAATTACAGCTTTACTTCTTATCCGACAGAAGGCGCACTTTCACATTTTTGACTGAATTTGTAAACTTATTTACATATTTATTATAATTTGATTCTCAGAATGAAAAAATATAGTTTAAAAAATGATAGTACAGTGGCAACAGTTTGCGGCAAATTACAAGGTTGTTGCTGTAATAGTATAGTACATATTTCGAATAATAAACGAATGACTTTTGAGTGTTGTTTTGTGGGACAGTAAAAAAATGTTAAAATCTTTCCAACGTATACAGAATACAGAAGCCAGGATACACCCGGAATACATTAAGTTAATATACAGGGTCGCTGTTAAAAATGGATTCAAAGCTCTCTTGCTAAAATGGTTTTAGATATGTAAATTGGAAGATTAAATTTTGAAAATATTTCGCGTATTTTACAGTAATAAAAAGTTTCTTTTTCACTGGCGTTTTTGAACCCGGTCACTGTCTACTTTTTTTTAAATAGCAACATACACTATGTGAAGCGTCATAAGAAAGCTTATATATTTTTCTTTCTAACCATCTCAAATATGTATAGGGTTACAAATTAGGCAAAGGTTTTCCGTATACTTGACGCCTAATTTATTGTTACTTTACTTTCACTTTAAATTTAGGAACCATAGCGTTGAAATAATGTCAGAAATAAACAAAAAGCAATAGAAGGTGTTAGTAGGTGGGAAAAAAAGATATGCTATTGTTAGTTTTCTTACAATTGTTGTATTAAGTGGCGAATATACCTAATTTCTTAAAATATGGGCCGGTTGATAGAGACGGAACAGATAGATATTCTTATGATGATTAGGTATGGTGAGAGAATGCGAACACACGAAGAAGTATGTCATTTATTTAATATCGCGCATCCATGTTTTTCCTCGAACTATTCCTGTGAACCCAAAAGCAGTCAACGACAACATCTGGTTTCAGCAGGATGTTGCGCCTCCCCACTATGGACAAGCAGTACGTAATTATTTAGACATTTTTCCTCGACGATTGATTGGGAGAAGAGGAACCGTGGAGTGGCCAGCTCAATCTCCCGATTTCCCTTTTTGTGCGTATGTAAATAGTCTAGAAAATTTAGAAGAATATAAAACCGCATTCGTGCTGAAATGTTATTCTTGACAATCGGTTACATAATTCTTTTAGACAATTTCAGTTATCGAATTCACTACAGCAAAGAAGTAAATGGGCAACAGTTCAAAAATTTTTCTTAAACATTTATTTCAGTTAATGGGTTTCACAGTTAAATGTTGTTATTATGTTATGGCATTGTTTAGAAACATTAATTTTCGTATATTTTCGTAATACTAATTGTGTACATTAAATTAGTCGACTTAAGTGTACGGAAATCCTTTTCCTAATTTTCAGCATAATTTTCTCATGTAACCCTATATCCTATGTTGGAAATTAAAACCAGAAAATAATATTTATTTCAAATTCAAAACCTTCAAGTTTTCAAATCTATATGTAAAGCAGTTTCTGCAAGAGAGCTTTGGTTCCATTTTTAACAGCGATCCTCTATATCTACCATTGTAAGAACATATACAAATTTAAATATTTTCCTTTTTAAGTTATAAATATTGGCAAACAAACAGATACATAGCTGACGGAATGCAACAAATAGTAGATCATTGATGTAATATAGTTACTACTCCAGAAAAGTAACTAAATCAGTAGTTAACTCGTAATTCTATCTGTTTTTTAGTTTACCTTAAAGGTCACGTTTTTCACATAAAACTGTAGAAAATATGGTATATATCTACATTTATTTTCAGCAGAACATATAAACTATAAACAATTTCAAAAATTGAACATTAAAGTAGTGTAATTATAATAAAAATGAAACAACAAGGTTTGTTAATAAGTAGTACGCAGTTTAGCAGGTTTCTAACGTTTCTATCACATTACAAAATAAAATGAAACCCCACATGCCGTTTTGAAAAAATTTTTTTTTTAATTTCAAACTATTCGTCAATTTTTTGTAATGCATATGTGCTATTAAATATCTATAACTGTGAGTTCATTTTATTAATATTTTTTAAGTAATCGAAATCTTTATAAATGGAATACAAGAATATACCTATGCAATGTGTGTGGTAGTATATACCTATATATATCTTTTAGTACATATTCCATATATGTATAAACATAAAAGCAAAACATTTCGCTCGGACATTTACCTACATATTTTAAATATTTTCATCTGGATGGTATCCGAAATACATCTGTATTACTATTTTATGATCTTATAACATAATAGAGCTATATACCTAATTACAAAAATTACCGTTCGAATTAGGAATTCCTCATGCTTCAATCAGCAATTATATCAAAATTGACCATCATAATGTTTTGCCCGGAGTAACAAACGCCGGTTACTTATAAATTGCTTAGTGAGCTCGAAACAATCTAAATATACCTTTTCAAACGTAAGTACCTAAGTTAAGGTTACCAAAAATACATTATTTAAAACAACTAATTATTGTTCACAGCTGGTATAAATAAATTTTAATAAGAACGTATAAATTGACCACATTTCCACCTTCTCCATTCCATATTGTCTAAATGGGTAGTGCATTTTCAAAAATCCGTATTACCTTGTTATTAGCTACATACCATTTTTTCTCAACCGCCGGTCCGCAAACAGCTACCGGTCCGCCATGTATATTTATGGGTCCGCAGAAAATAAGGGAATATGAAGATAATTGAATTGGTTAATGTACAAAAGAAGAATTCGTGGTCATGCTCTTAATCCTCAGTTGAAAACCATCATCTTTTCCAAGCAGATGTATGATAGATGGTAAGACGCAAGTTCCTCTCGCATTTTTTTTTTGGGTCTTGCTTCTTCTTAACAAGGCTAATTTAGCACTCCAAGAAAAGCGTTTATTCTCTTTGGAATATAATGAAAGCATTTAAAAATAAAGATATAAGCATTATTTTGTAAGTCTGTTGTTAAAATACTTATACTATAATTTTTATAATAAAGTTTGACAACCGCTGGCTATATAGTTTACTATCTTACTATTACCATATCATATAGTAGGAGTTTTATTAATGCCGCAAGGGTGCAGAACAAATTTTATTTATATATGTATAATAGTTAAAAGGTAAGAATGTAAAAGCTATTGGTTCTACAGTGTGCCTAAGTTTATCATTTTCAAAATGTTATTTGTTTTTCAATCTTTCGATTACATGAATGTTACGTCATTGTAACTTAAGTTATAATTATTTCTTATTTTAGTAATATTTGTGCTTGGCGATGTTTATGTTATATTTCATAAATTGAAATGTATCAACGTTCAAAACGAAATCAGCAACCAGGGAAAATATATTTACATTTAAGTCAGGTTAAATTTTGTTCTCTTCTGTATTTTCCATTCTAGGCCCAGCCAAATAAGTTTACAGTTACATTTAATTTTGTTTACATTCAGTGTTTTGTAAGCTCAAGTAGGCTACTGTCAAATAATCGAAGTTATAACTGCTACAATTAAAATGTGGGGGCGATTGACCACAATATAATATATGAATGAAAGTGGCACATTTGTATATTCCAAAATACTGCTTTTTGTCGCAAAGTGCTATCTTTCCTGTATCTGACTCCCTTCCGCAGACGAGAACTTCCATTCAGTATAATCAATCAAACTACATTGCCTTTTCGCTTACGTCTTTTTAGATGTTTCCATATTTGGATCTCAAGATGAAAAGATATAATTCTCTCTTATGTGTACAACTCTTTCTTCCATATATCTCCTTTTATTTCTAGATTCTTGTAGACGGAGATAATTAGCAAGGTTGCGATTATTAGCTGTAACACTTCTTTAATTTAACTTGTATAAGTTTGTTATCTTTTTCCACTTTCGGTTTATTTAATGTTAACATCTCTATAGCTATTACTTGCCCTTGCTACGTTGATAATTCACTGGTATAACAGCTCATTTAACCGTAACGCAGAACAAAACGAAAGTCAGTCAACAGAAACGATTATACGGGGGAAAGCAAACTTAATCGACACATACAGTATTATTAAAACGAGCAGCCAAGAAGAATAATTGCTGCTTTTAAAGCACTGCAATTTCATTTTGATTGGTCTAGCTAGGGAAACTGCTTCACTATTTCAGCGACAAGGTTAACATTTTTATATCTGACAGTGTCTGCTTTATTTCTGGGTCTGACGACTTCGCTTATATAAGTAAGCAAAAGTTGTTTTCTTTGTATGCAGGTTGCGGTATTATTCTTATTATATGTTACAAATGATGTGAGATCTCAAATTATCCTGTTTTTCTTAACTGTAGTTTTATATGCTTATTTGTAGCATTTATGCTATTTTTTGGATTCATTGAAGTAATGATGACGCGTTTATGCAAAAAAGTCATCTATTATTGCTTCATTTCAGAATCTTCGAAAAAAAGAATTAACGCACAAAAAATAGGGTGCCTAAACATGTTTACAATTAAACCATTACTGTTACTTACTAGTTTACTTTAAAATCGCACAATACATAGTAATATATTCGTTTGTTCCGATTTCTACCTGTAAATCTTTATATAAAGAAATGTTGTATACAGAGAGAAATTTGTTCCAATTAAAATCCCTCATTCTCTTGTCTTATCTCTTCATCTTTGCAGTAAATAGGCGCAGCATGTAGCATACTTTTAAATAGTTAATAAATGTGGTAAAATATGGAGAACTAAGTAAGGAAAGCTAGCCGTACAACGAGTTGCTCCATTGTGTTTTTGAAAATAGATCTGAGTAATATTGATGTGTAGTATAAAGTTGAAAAGAAATTTGCAAGTTTCATATAAACAATACATACCTGCAAAGAAGAAGTAAGAAAACAACAGCGACTTGTAACTGCACTGGGAAATATGGCACGTGTTCAAAGCTCCAAACTGTTGTTATTTTATGCATAATTCGTATTTCTTTAATTTAATTATAATAAATAATTTAGTCGCTAATTGTGTGTTTGCATATGGAAAACACATTCCTTTTGACCGTTTTTTCCAAACAAATATTCAGTGCCATAGTTTTCATTTACTGGAGGAGTCAGATTAGTAATACAACATTGATTTCGTAAGCATTCGAGAATTAGCTCTTAGCTTCCAAAGTAATATACGCCAACATGACGATTTGTATACAGGATCATCATTAAAATTTTGAATAAAGAAAGACTGAAGACAAAGTGAGGGTCTTTATTTATGTCAAGCTGTTAACCTTCAATAAAAATATTTGATAAAATAATATACCTATTATTAAATTATGGTTCAGTGACTACAGTAGTTTCTCTAAGAACATACAATATTCCTATTTGTATATATACATTAGAATATAGTGAGATTTTGGCGTACATTACATAAATTTTTCGCTCTAAAACTTGGCCGTTGGATTGCTCAACTAAACTGAATGAATCCCTAACTATTTGTTTTTCTGGATGTGTATTTTACAATTATTCGTTAAGCTTCACCAGTATGAAATTTCATAACATAACGTTTTGTTTGACATTTATCAAATGCATTCGGTTTACGGTGTATAGTATATATATTATATTATATATTATTATTACCCCGCAACATCCCATTGTTGGGCAAGGGCCTTCCCCATAAGGGGGGTTGTCGATCTACTTTCCCGTAGTGGTCAATATAACAACATCAAATTACGAGATCTACGGTTTATTTAATATTGTATTATTATACTGGTGTATAATGAAGCCTTTAAAGCACGTGCGACGAGTTTAAGAGAAAGACGCGCAGCAGGGTGCTTATAATATCGCTAGTGCTTTAGAGGCTCAATTACACATGTTTGCCATACGCTGTTTTGTATTATACCTGTATCTGGAAAATGAAGCTAGAAAGCAGCATTTTGATTGTGATTCATATTATAAAGTATAGTCTGTGTGATGTGACGCAGTGTCATTAACGTGGAGATTGGTTAGCATTTACTGCTTACGTTGCTATGTAGATTCGATGTTCTTGCAATTTGACTCCCGCGATCCAATTTAATTTAGTTATCATTATATAAATAAAGAAGTTAATGACTTCATTGATACTTACTAACTTTAAAGCAAGCGCCTGTTTTAATGTTCTTTTTCTGTCCGTTTTTCTGTTTGTGAAACAAGGATTATGATGGTATAATAAAAATGATTATATTTATATCAAGTTATCAAACATGACTAAGTGGTTGCTAAAGAAGAAAAGGAAAACTAATGAGACCGAAAAACAACCAAATATACAGGAAAGAGAAAATAAATCTTTAAATTAATCTAGTAGTTATAGTTCCTATTTAGTGTAATTTTTCGGGGTTAGTGAAAAGAAATGCAATAGTATGAAAAGGTACAAACATAAATAATATGAAATACCTGAATATTATTTACATATAAATTTCACAAAATTTGTTTGTTGTTTTGTATCCATCTCACTACTTCTATTTTGTTTACTTTGATCACTATGTATCACTAATTACGGTTGCACGCAATTTTTTATGTAGACTGATTATTGTTATTTTTCAGATATGAAACATTAAGCTTGGACCATCAAAACATCTGAAGGTAAGTACGATGTACATATTGTAACGTATTTATCCAGATCTGGCAAGCAGTATAAATGCTAGCATCTATCGTATATAAAAGGGCTACAAGGAATTAATTATATTATGGTCAAGAGTAGCACAATTAGTACAAAAAATATTTGGAACAAGCAGTTTGTTTATTTAATTGGATAATATTCATACTATTATAATATACTTAAATATAATAACAACATCAAGAAAGGTTGTTTGGTGTTTCTTTATTTGTTTAATGTTGGTATTTCCCCTTCTATGCTCAATCATACGCCACTGGAAAGTATCCTCTGGCTGTCTGTGTTTTTTGAATAAGGGGCTATGGATTTTTGACGTACTCGACAATACGAGTCCTACGAATATATTTCCTATTTGTTAATGTTTTTGTTGGACAGAATACACAGCCTACCACGTCTTGTGGGTTCGAACCTAGGCCGTTAAGCATACGACCATATTTTCTGGGCTTTAAATTTTATTGCTAACAAAAGCTTTATCTTAGACTTGCAGAGCTCTCGATGTCGCGGTGTATAAGTGAAATGGGAATGTTTAGTTTACAAAAGTCTTCTGTTACGTTAATACGTATTAGAGATAGTATCATCTCAAAATATTCTAGCATTCAAGTTTTTTGATACTAGAGAATGTAAATGTACATGACGATTAATCGTTTAAAAACTTTTATCAGCAATTTAAGCATGGAAAATTACTGCGCACGTCACAGAATAACGAAAAGGTGAAATTTTTTAACATGTTCAAAACATCATGTCATGGCAAAATGCAAAAATTAAATTTAAGCTCATACTATCAAGATATTTAAAGCATAAATACATCATGAATAAAATAGAAGTAACTATAGATACCCCTACGAAGATTGTATTTGTCTGAGCTTGGTAGCTTGGAAATAATTAGCAATTTCATTAAATTACGAAACTTCATAGGTACAGTAACCTCACTTTTCTTATATAAGATGTAAGAGTACGAAAACAAACCACCAACTTTATCATTTTGGTCATCATTATCTAAGGACCTCGATGGGGCAGTGCGAACAAGCGCTGCCCGTCGAGGTCACAGTGAGGCACGGGGTCAAACACCAGCTGAGGCGACCATCTTTCACTTATTTAAGTTTAGGGTGCATATTGCGTGAATGATTAGCATGTAAGGGACGCCTATGAAAAATTAGGTTGCATCGAATAATAAAAAGCCAATGATCTCGAAAACGGCCAACTTTAGTGGATTTTGATAAGAGTACCTTTTTTGTTTAGCAAAGCAGAGTAAATATTTAAATAAGATTTTCTATTAAGAAAGCCATAAAGTACACAGAGAAAAAAAGTTATGGTCATTTTAATTCATAACGAGTACAATGCAGAGCGCCTGTAGGGGCTACAGTAAAGTGGTGTCCATAATAGGCTTTCTCATACCAAAAAAACCCTGTGTACCAACTTTTAATGCAATACGTTAAAAGTTTCCATTTTAAAATTTTATGTAAACAATCCGTGTCTCTAAAACTAAGCGTTTGCCGATCTATGTTTATATAAACTTTTTGGACTAACTTGTATTAGGTTCCATCAAGTGTTAAAGTCCTGCTACAGAAAACTGAAGCACCCTGTATAAGAAGTATTTGGCTTTAAATATATCCAATGGAATTAGTTTTCAGAAAAGTTATTTCATATATACATTTCTTAGATTTATAAAAACAATGGTTGCTACAACTAAAAAAATTAATAAAGAAGTTAACTTTTTGTGCTAAAATTGTAGTCTTCGTGAAATATGAACAAATTTGGTTAGAAAAATTAACCATTTCCTTGGAAAAGGTAGTGTATTTTACATTACATCACCATCAATAATTTATAATTTTAATTTCTTTCTTGTAATAGAATCAAACGTTGAGGTTTTACAAATAATGAGAATTACCTACATTATTAATAGTTAGGTATGGCTACAAGTGACTAAACAGACATTTTATCCAGGAGGGGAAAAATTTAGCTCAGGAGACGATGTCCAGTAGACTAAATTTCCCCCGATGGATAAAATATCTTCATTCACATGTGGTATATAAAATTTTTTTTACTACTAACATGAGAAAACCTTATTGTTTACCTCATTTGTGTAATGAGAAGTAGTTCATTATTAACCTAGGTAAATAATAATAATTCATTATTTACCTAGTTTAATAA